>CATIWF010027489.1:0-37853 GCA_949630135.1 Balakata baccata
TTTTCCCTTGTAAGAGTTAAGAGAGGATGTTTAATTGTACAAAAGGTAAGATAATTGGTAAGGGCCTCAGTTTCAAAGTAGATTCATTTCCGCATTCCTCGGCTTTGCATTTGGGCAGCAGTGCTTTTTATCCACACTGAAACAGAAACATTGGAAACAAAAAATTTGGTCACTCACTCTCTGAATTATGAGTATGCTCAGTTCTTTTCTTTCCCTTTTCTTTTATGAATACTGAATGAATAGTAAACCAACTTTGTTTTATGTTTGCCTGCCTTTTCAACAACCTCCCCTGTTTAACTAAGTTCTCCTCTAAAGCTATCTTATCCTTCCATTATCTCCCCAAAATAAATAACCCTTGTTTGCTTATTTTCTTCCCTCAATAACCTCCATCAAAATCTTATTATGTAGGCAAACAATGTGATATTAACAACAATGAACATTTTTTTATGTTAGCTTAAATTAATGAAGAGAGAGAGAGAGTATATTCCATAACGTATCAAAAATTTCAAAATTAACCTTAAAATAAAGAATCTCAACCAAAGAATAGCTAAGAGCATCATCATCTATACAATTAGATTACAATTACAAATAATGGGTTTTACTGCCACATAAGTAAAATTTCAACTACATGCATTTTATTCCTGCAATTGACATTAATTTCAATTTTTTAGACTCGTTTAATTTTTAATATATTATATTCACTATTAATAATTAAAATATTAATTTTTTTTATTGTCAAATAAATTGAAGAAAGAATAACATTAACTCAAGATATAGTTTTAACATAACATACATATTTACTTAAACCCGATACCGGATTTATATAATAAACTTCAGTTTTATAGTAATTATATTCATATTTATATTATTAAGTATAATTAATATTATTAACTTATAGTATATATACATAAACCCGATACTAGATTATAGAGTAAATATTTCTCTGCTATTAATTTTTCTAATTAATTAACTTTAGCTTTATAATAATTATATTATTGAATATAATTAATTATATTAACTTAATTTTATATATTATATTATGAAATTAAATTCATCAAATTAATGTTAAATAATATATGTGGAACCCATAAAAATATTTTAATTGTTTGAAATTGTGTCTCTTATTTCTAATGTTAAAAGCTTGCAAAGTTGAAAATAATCTCTTTGCTCATGCAATTGGTCTTCCAAGTGTCTAGTAGAATTTTGCAATCCGACCGATAATCATGCTCTAAGACTATATATTGAAGTGGGTTCCCAAAAAGAATAAAAAGACGATATTTTTAACAAATGCTTCCCTTCTTTGCCCAGATTATAAGATTCTTTTTAGCCTACTCTTTGTTAAAAGCGGACCTCAACCCCTTCTGTTTGTTGGAATTCCTTAAAAATAAAAAATGAAAAAAAAGAAGATGAGAAATATCTTTTGTTTGCTGGGCTTTATGTTTGTATAGGGATACATTGAAGGGTAATATAGGCGTCACCATGTTATCCAAGGTTGCCATTTGGGGATAGATTCTGTGGACTGAGCAGTAAAAGGTGAAAAAGGAGGATGCATGAGTTGTTTTTTAACACTGGGTATTAAACTATCCTCTTATAGACATAGAAATGTCCTCTTTTGAATGCCGAAATTACTCCATTTTGTCTGGGTTTCTAAAGTTTCTGTCATTCTACTGTTCACTGTTTTGGACTCTGGTCCCTCCTTTCATAAGGCTACATCTCTTCTTGCCACACAATCATACAGCCAAATTTTCCTAAAAGAAAAAAAAAAATGATAACTAGTTTGTTGCCGCATTAATATAAATAGAAAATTCTTTTATAAATCAAATCAATTATTTGTTCTTACAAAAGAAAAATCTTTTACATTTTGGTTAGATGTTAAAACTTGGGAGAATATCATGTGGTTGGTTAAGTTGATCGGCAGCCCATTGAGGCATTGATTTTCAGCTTACTACACGCCATATAAAAGGGGAAACAAAACTAGTGACACTTTCGGTCTTACCAAATGGTTTAAAGGGTACAACAAGAAATGTTGAATTTATGTTTACAATTGTTAAGCATATATGTAGATATAGGGGTTATAAATATATACACGACAGGTTGACCCATAGAAAGATGGGCCACTATCTAATCTTTTGCTGCATGCTATTTACCAGTCTCTGTTGATCTGTCACTGCGAGTCTTCTCCTTTCTGAGCCAAACAAGCTTCTATTAATTAATCCATGGCTTTAACCGATAAAAGATGTTATTATTCAGATTTCAGAAAGACCCCTTTTTTTTTTTTCAATTTTGCACGCTTCAATCTGCGTGTGATTCTAATTTTTTTTCTTGCTTTATTTTGTAAAAGACGGTTGTGCATAAAAAATTTATTACTACATTAGATCTGTTTTCTTCTTGTTTCTTCTCGTGCAACAAAACTATGGAGTTCAATAGCACGAGTCTGAGGCATTAAAGAGGGAGTTGCTCAATGTAAATCTGGCTTAGTTAGATTACAAGGGTCATCAACACTAAACCCTTCAGATATTATAGATCTTTTTGGAATAGCGAGCATGAACACAAATACAGGCTGCCTTGCAGTGGTTGTTTATAATGAAAATTTGACCCTTGTAATCAAATATAATAGCACGAGTCTAAGGACAATAAAACCAGGACCTACAAAAGAAGACGAGATGCAATGTAAAATCAATCCTATGCCATCGGGTGATCTACTATAGGCCTAGAGAAGCAGCATTTCTCGGCTCTATATTCGTAACAGACCATGTATCATAGAGCCATGAATCTGAACCATTCATGAGGTTATTATTATTATTAATTTTTTTTAATATGGTCGTAAAATTATGTGATTCGTTCATATTCATAGTTGTTTAGCACATAATCAGTATCAACTATCAAATGGCAACTCGCATTGCTCAAGCTGATAAACATGTTTAACTCTTTTTTTTTTATATCTATTGTGACCAGGACAAATTGACGCATGCCTAATTCAAAAGGTGAAACGTTTGCGGTTCTGCAATCTGGAAACAGAAATTGTGGACTACAGTGGTTCAAATGAAGTGACTCCATCTGAAATCAACCTTCAGATTTAGGATTATTCATAATCTAATGAAGACATCGGACATCTATTTTCCACCTTTTTAACATTCAGTCGGTGAGTAAGATGGATCAAGTGCAGAAAACTGCAAGATGTCGGTTGTTCTTGCCTCAGTTTTCCTGCATAAAGTATGTAAACATCAATTAAAAAAAATGCTTAATATGCAGGACTACCAGGAAATAAATGGGGAATCATTATCCAGCTTCAACACAAACAAATGACCGAAAAACCAAAAACACAAAAATACAGACCAGGTGGAGTTTTTTACCTTGTCTAGATGTGTAAAAATGATTATCAGAATTGACTGCATAAGATTGCGTCCCTACAATGACAGGGCGAAAGGAACAACCATGTCAATCCAATAAACCAGCTACTCTAGGCAAACTGATCCTTCGGACTTGGTTTCAACCTTGCAGGCAGCATACTTCATTTATCACATCCAAGCAATAGAGCTTCACGGTGACGAGCACAAAGCATGCAGGTTACTCCGCAGTTTGCTAATATACCCTTGCACACAAAAAGGGAGAAACTCAACCTCATTCAAAACGAGGCTTTACATCCACCATGTCAACCAGCCACACAAGCATCAAGAACGCATTCCAATTGAACAGAAGTTACGATGCAAATCCTCTGCTTTATAGATTGCTGGAACCAGACATCTGATACTTAAAATCCTCATGATTAGGAATCATTCTGCTGAATCCCAGCCTCCCATTCATGAGAAAATCAGACATACATAGATTATTGACACCCTTCATTTCATCCCAACCACCCCAACAACCATTTGATACTTGCAAATTTCTGACCTGTTGAGCTGTCACTTGGGCAAATTGAGATTGATAGTCAGGTGGGGATTCACCCATATGCATAGATGACATACCATAAGAATCATTTTGGGGAGAGAAAACGTTCCTGAAGTGATCTGGAAGCCTGTGGTTATGCTTGACAGAGATTGGTTGCTGCACCAGTGTCTGAAATTGTGTATTGTGATCAAATGGACTAAGATGTGAAGATAAAGCTGGCCTCGTGTCAAAGCCTGGATTCTTCAGCCTTGCTGCCAGCATCCCACTGTCAAGTTCCGTTATTGCTGGATCAATTAATTCAGCCTCAATAGAGCTTCCAACTTTCCTAGATGATGGCACAGTGTTTTGCATCAAATGATATTCTGCAGAATAAGAGGGAGGTTACAATTTGTCAACCCAAAAAATGGAAAAAAGAAAAGATTACAAACCATCACAGTTTATTGCTCCACGAGTAGGAAACCCCGGCAGCGCCTCTCTACTTGGAAGTGAAAATCCAGGCGGAGAAATTGGAGTTTTAGGAACTGTAAAAATAAGTAACTTTCAGAAGATTAACAAAATTAATGAAGACTTCAGATACATGGAAATCACTGCAAAAAAATTACAAAAGAGAATGTTGGTTTTCCCCACATACATGTCTTTTTATTTCCCTCCCCCTCATTGTGTCGCTAAGAAGCTCAAAGTATATAAACTATGATAATTCAGGCAGTTTAATATTCCCAAAACTAGCTAGAAGAGAAAAATGACTGCAAGTCTTCACCATGGCAGCAGAAACCAGCATCACATGGAGAGAAAAAAAAAACAGAAGAGTGAAGTCAATTTAGGTAGTAGCTTACCAGCAAATTTAGAAGTTGAAGGATGGCTGCTCAGAGGACTATTGGATTCCAAAGAACCACGATATGAAGAATTATCATGATAATGGACCGTGCAAGTATCCTTGTTCTCATTACAATGATGTGAAGCAGAAGAATCATTGATTGCATTCGCAAGAGAGTGCCTCAAAGTACAATCTTGGTGAAAGAAATCGTCCTGTCTGGCAAATGAGAACCTTGACTGACTGCCATCTTGTACTTTTCTTAGACTGGGCATTTTGAGGGAATCATGTTCCCTATCAGTTTCAGCCAACAATTTCATTAAACTCTGGGGTAATGTCAATGTATCTTCCCATGTATCCATCTCCATTGAGAGAATACTTGAGATGATGCTGCTTTCCCCCATGTCCAGGCAAACTTTGTTGCCAGCACTACCCTCAGCATTATCACATCCTTCCAAGTGCTTCCCTAATTCTATGTCAGGCAAACTACAAGGATAATTATAAGTCCTAACCATTTCCAGACGGCTACAGGGTTGCTTGTCATAGAACCCACTTGACAGTTCTGGCTTGCCTGGTCTCAATGGAAAAGTAGTATCATCACATTTAACGCATACAGGGATCGATTCTGGATCAATATCACTTTGATGATTAGTCTCACTCTGCTGCCAGGAACGATTTCCTGACTGTTTCAAATTTTGTCTTGAAGAAGGTAGACAAGACATGGATGGTAGACCATGGGTGTCTCCAGAACCTTCAAGCTTATGATCATCAAAACCTATAAAATTCTCGACATTTGAGCTCTCTCTTCTTGCTGATGAGGCTGAAGACTCAGTAAGCATGTTCACATTCTGTTGTGAGCCTCGATATGTAAACTGGTTGTGCTTATAAATTGAACTATTTAAAATAGCAGCATTATGATTCTCTTCCTTAATATGATTGCCAATGCTAACAGAAGAAAATGCAGAGCATAGTCCCCGAAAACCTCCATCTGCACTAAAATATTCATCTTCATGCAGAGCCATAGGGCAGGGAGATTTGCTGAGTCTACAAGGGCTTGCACCCGCCGGCAGAGCAATATCACCAGATGTTATAAGGGTCGGATGCACTTCACAACTTCCTTCAGCTGTCATGGTTCCATTCAGATCACTAGATTTTTTGGTGCTCGCAACTTCAGATGGATGAACTGTGGGAATGCTTGATGTTTCGGGCTTATGACTCAGAATTCCACCTGAACCTGACAAAGTTGTAGCTACCGGAACACTGGACGAGACACACATGACCCTAAATACAAAAAACAAAGAAGCTATAAGAAAAAGTTTGGGATGCCACACACCCAAAGATGCAATTGACATGCCATGCATCACAGATCTTATACCATGAGGCTGCCCCAGGATTTGTATTAGATCTTTCAGAACCACTATCAATGTAAGATCTGTTATCAAAGTCTTCAGTGTTCTGCTGAAAATAAATAACAAGGTCTATCAAGTTCTGAGCAACCACATAAATCAACTCCCAAAAGAAAGTATCTGAACTTATTAACATTTGTTGAAACTTCATGAGATTTAGAAATGCTTTTAAATCACCAATAGCAACATATTTATTGAACTAAATAAGCATCAACTGGAGTCTTACATTCAAAGAAGTTTTGCAATCGAGTTTGGCTGTTGATGACATGCTTCTATCCTTGTACTCATCGGCTGGGGATGGTAAAACAGATCCCGATCGATGAGAATTATTGGTAGCACCAATAATTTGTTGAATTCTACTCCTTTAACACCACAATGAATTGTCATACAAATAAGATACAGCTAGCAGTAAATTACGAGCACAGATGTAGCTAAAGAATAAAGATCTTATAAAGCAATCTAATTTCATTTAAAACAGGAAAGGTAGATAGTGGCAGTTTGGAGCATAATGCATAATAAGCTAAAAAAAATTAAGTTACCAACAAAAATAAAATAGCTCAAAGACTTATGATGAGTTAATCAACTAGCAAATGCGACATATGTACTAATTCCTGAATCCCATTAGTTTCCTTTTGGTGAACGAAATTTTTTTTTTTCTTATTTGGCTGTTGATGGCTGCAGCCTGCAGGGAAGGGGGTGCTCTAGAATTAAATGCCGTAACAAGGAATCAAAATGAAACAAAGGTTTTCTTTATGACAAAACACAACACATCCCATTCGAGAAAATAGTTTAATCTAGCTATTGCAAAAGTGAAGGTAAACGCAATGCATGGCAACTTTATTCTACTCTCACTACAATTTTTCTCCTTTCTTTTGTACTATTTAGTCTGTCGCTTTGGAATAAATTACAACATCATTTCTTGAAATACAATCAAAATAGTGAATAAATGAATAAATAATGCCACAGATTATGATTATATCCAAGTGAAGTTCCTTCTATTCCCAAAAAATTAGTATATCTTGTTGTGGCCCGTAGACATCCTTTATATGGATTAATTGATAACCAACAACCATTCCATGATAATATTATTAAATAACCATACCTTGTAAAGGCAGAAACTAAATCATCTTTTGTAAAACTATCTTCCTGAGAGCCAAATTCATGCAAATACAAGCAATCTGGAATGCTGCAAGGCTGGACCAAACAGAAGCAAGAATCAAGTCTATGAAGGCAGCATTCTCAGTTTGCGTACTCATTAAAAACATATCACTTATAAATATATTAGGATTCCATTTTCCTGGAAAACATTTTTCAAGTGTTTTGGACAGTGTTATTGGTTACGGAATGTCTGTCTAGAAAAAGAGAAAACCAGGCCCTATGTTCAACAAAGGAGTCATTATCTTATACTTACACAAAATTCATAAAGTTAAGGAATTTTCAAGAGGTCCTTAGAACTAAACCCATATCAGATTTCTGGCCACCAACGGCCATCCCAAGTCGCTATTGGTTGTCAATTCCCAACAAACACTACAAATTACTCTTTCATATAATTTTTTGTAATATTTAACAACACTAAGTTAATAGTTTTGGACAAGTTATTCTCCATGAAAGAAACAGAACTTTTACTGTTTCTTTACTCTTTCAAATTTCAATCACTAGGAAAAAGAAAGAAAGATAAAAACGTCTTTCCTTCTTCAACACTTTCTGATCACTACAGAACGTCTCGTTAGGATTCATGTACGTGCATGTGTACATGCACAGAGTGGAGACAACATAAATAAAATATATTTCATATTGTGCAAGCAGACATGTAGGAAAAGAGGAGGGAGAATAATAAATGCATACCATGTTTTTGAGCCATGCATGACAGTACTTTGTGGTTCCAAAACATGCCCTGAAAATCAAACTTCTTTTTTATTAATACATCAAATAGCATTTCATCACAATAAAATTAGGAAGAACAATATGTGCTTACCTTAAGGATCTACCTTCTAATACAAAACTGTGCACTGACTGAATACACCGTACAGCCTCCTCCTCTTTTGAATATGTTATATAACTAACCAGGAAAAGGGAAAACCAATATACAAGCTGTCTCCATAGAAGTTTTAGCTCACTTGGAAAGAGTGATAGAAGGAGGGGGGAAAAAATACTTAACTAGCCTAGGCACTTACACACAACAACTGTTGTTTGAAGAATGTTGAATAACCCCAGTTGCAGTTTTAGAAATAGACACCTTCAACACCTTTCCATATTGGCCAAAGTACTCCCTTCGCTGAAGAACCTGGAAGCAATAAAATCCAGCGCAGATACTTCGAAATTCATAGTGAGAAATCAAAATGAAAAAGATGAAGCAAATAACAAATAGAACTGCAACAGCATCAAGTCTACAAAAACACGATAATGACATGAACAGGAGTACTACTCACTCCTTCGTCTGCAAGGTTGAGCGGTAATCCGATTATGTACACTAGATTCTGCTGAATAACCCGAACATTGCTAAGATGCATCCTTCCTTCAGACATTTTTGGCTTCACCTTCTGTGATTTCAGTTTCCGCTCAGAATTTATTTCAGCCACCAATCTGTGCAGCAGATATTGCATTTTCAATTATGACATTTAACAACTGCTCACAAAACTGCACGTTCTAGAGAAACTGCATAAAAACATAACAACCTTTCACAGTTAGCAGCCATCCCAACAATTCTTTCTTTGTCATAGGGTGAGCGACATGCAGGGCAACGCCCCTTTGAATTTTTTATATCAGCCATTTCCATGATGTGATTCCAGCACCAAACGCAAATCTGTGAAACAATGAAGAGATGAGAAATTGAGAATAAACAGGCAAGTATACAAATATATATTCAAGAGATGATAAAACAAATTACAGATGTGGAAAAGCTCAAACTTCATTATAGGGCAATTTAAAGCTCAAACCTCATAACCACATTTGCATGGCTTCAATTGCTGATCTGTTAAATCCATCTCCTCTGTGCATAGTGGACATACCTTGTCTCCCTTGTCATTCATGGTTGCCTAATATTAAAAAATACACAACATATCACAGACTGATTGCCATATGGGTGTGTCTGTGTGTGATAATGATTTTACTCATCATCGCAGAGCTGGGGTAAAATAGCAAGGTAGTAAAGCTTCCCATGTTATATGTTTGATTAAGACAACTTTAAACATGAGCTTACTCTAGAGTCCAGCCTATATCCCACAGCCTTTCCTACATTTCCAATATACCTAATGAACAATCACTATCACTGTGCATGTGACCATGAAAATATGCACTAGTGACTAGACTACAGATATTTCACAGAACTGCTTTGACCCATTCATTATGTATAAAAAAACTCAGTATATTTTACCCTCTTCTTCCAGTTTAGACTAGCAATATCGGGAAAATGGCTCAGCACACTGGACCATAAAACGCAACTCGCCTCAATTCTATTGTTCCCTACTTCAGCATTTTATTCAACTAGAAAATTAAAAAATGATACCAAACTAAAAGTAAAAGTTCTACGCTCGTTTTTCTCAGAAACCAACACAGTGTGAACTCATCCATACATTCTACTGAATCTGAACAGAAGAAAACAGTCCAAGGACTAAAACCATCGATCTAATCAGTATTTCACAAACTCGATAAATAAATTAAATCCTAAAATAATTAGTCAAACGAAAAATCATAAAACAAATCTGCATCTGAACTCAAAAAAAAGATTCGAAATCCGGAATCCATTTCCATTATAGCAATACAAGATGAATTCAAGGAGTAACGAAACTTTCAATTTTACAGCACCTGAAAGGCGATTAAATTAGAAAGAAAAAGGAAATTGATTTGTTTCTTGATGAAAATTAAAGCTAAAAGAGGACTTACAGTGATGAATGGAAAAGCAGAGGAATCTGTGGGCGTGAAATGGAGGGGATAGAGAGAAACCTTTGGAGTTTGGATAATTAGAAAAGGCTGAGAGTGAGAGTGGAAAGTGCTTTCATGAATTATGATGGATAGGCTTCGTTGTTATTGTTGTCGGCTGAGGCTGACCCGCTCAGTAGAATTCTCCAGCTCCAGATCCACACTCATCATATTTGGACCTGGGCCTCGGCCTGAGCCAGGGCTTATTTCGATTACTGATAAGCCGGTCCACCACACTGCACATTCTTAATTCAATACCAGTTGTACATGTGGCTTCATGTAATAGGCCAGTCAATTTCATCTTTCAGTTTCTGTTTCCCGTTGGAGTGTGATCCTAACACAGTATACTGTATTCGAAGATTATGGAAAGATCCAATTGAAAAAAAAAAAAAAAAAAACGAACGCTAGAATCTTCTCTTCTGACTCTATAAGCTACGATCTACATAAGTCTGGTTTCCATTAATATTCTTGTAAGATTGAAGTAAATACTAGCTGGTGAGGAAATGAAAAAGTCGTATCCCAAGGTGAGCGAGGAGTATGAGAAAGCTGTTCAAAAATGCAAGAGGAAGCTTAGAGGTCTGATCGCGGAGAAGCACTGCGCTCCCATCGTGCTTCGCCTAGCGTACGTATAGCTAGCAATATGCATCTTACATTAACAATATATGTATATGTATAAAGCAGAATACGTATAAAATAATTAATTAAATGAATGCTGGTTTAATTGGCAGATGGCATGGTGCTGGAACATTTGATGCGAAGACTAAAACAGGTGGTCCATTTGGGACAATCAGGCATCCAGAAGAGCTATCCCACCAGGCTAACAATGGTCTTGATATTGCTGTCAGGCTTCTGCAGCCTATCAAGGATAAATTTCCTATCTTGACTTATGCCGACTTCTACCAGGTACTTCATTTCTATATATATATATACATGTTTGGGTTTTCTTTTCGGAAATGGCATAATATATATATTAAATTTTGATTGTTGCAGTTAGCTGGGGTTGTTGCTGTTGAAATTACAGGAGGGCCTGAAATTCCTTTCCACCCAGGAAGACCGGTCTGTCATCTCAATATATACTTGTGTGCTGCGTTCAATTCCATGCCCATAATTCTTGGTGGTAGTCTTACTGAAATGTTGAGTTGTTTATTCAGGACAAATCCGATCCGCCTCCGGAAGGTCGCTTGCCTGATGCTACTCAAGGTAAATCTTTTCTTTAAGATTTCTATAGATCCAGTCCACTTCTTGATTAAAAATTACAAGTAATTGCTAGCTTCCTATTGATCATGTACATATATTGAGAGAGTTTTTACAATCAATTAAAATAAAAATCGGTAGATACATGAATTGATATAATATAAACGTAACAGCTTTTGTTTTATTACGCACTAATCACAATCAGATCTTCACAAGAATTACTCATGTGAGAAGTAAATTTTCTCATATTTTTTCACTTTTCTAGGATCTGATCATTTGAGGGATATATTTGGTCGAATGGGTCTCACCGATACAGATATTGTTGCCTTATCCGGCGGCCATACACTGGTATACATATATAGAATTTTGGCATATATTATTATATATTATTAATAGCAATGTAAAGCATAATCACCTTAAATAGTAATTCACTAATACTTATAGTATTGGGTTATTTTCCTGGAAATTGCACATTTATTTGCAGGGCAGGTGTCACGAGGAGCGTTCTGGATTTGAAGGACCTTGGACTACCAATCCTCTCATTTTCGATAACTCCTATTTCAAGTAATTACTGTTGATTAGCTGCTTGATGTTTATACATAATTTTCAATAACCTAGCTAGTAAATACCTGATATTGGAATCTCCAATTTGTCCTAATTAACTAAATAGGGAACTCCTGAGTGGAGAGAAAGAAGGCCTCATACAGTTGCCATCGGACAAGGCTCTTCTACATGATCCAATCTTCCGTCCACTTGTTGAAAAATATGCTGCTGTGAGTACGATGTCACTGAACTTTTCTTTACTAGACTATGTTTGTGCTGATAAATTCTTATGTCTTGGCGGTTTCAATTGGGTACAGGATGAGGATGCCTTCTTTGAAGATTATGCAGAAGCTCATTTGAAGCTATCAGAACTCGGGTGAGCACATCTTTTCTTTTAGTTTGTGATTTGGATTTTGGTTTTACTATCCTTGTTTAAATTAATTCAATTGTTGACTTTCTCCATTTTCTTCAGCTTCTGATGCAGAGTGAGGGAAACTATTTGGAAGATGATGGTCTATATTCATCTATGTTATGTACTTTAGACACAAGATTACATACCTCCTGCTACTGCTGTAATGCTTATACATAATGTATTGTTCAAATAAAACTTGTTTCTTTCTAATTTGGTGAATGTATGTGGTGAAATAGCAATAACATTGTTGTTTATATGTCAAACTCAAATTGATGATAGTGGGTGAGAGTAGATGTCGAATTTTCTTTTCCAAAATGCGCCCACGTGGGAGAGTGGTGTGAACTCACATGGGCTTTGCTTGCTCCGATCCCTCCCACCAACTGCAGATGGATAGTGAGGCCTGCCATATCAGGCCTGTAATCTTTTTTTTTTGTTTTCTTCTTTTCCTGATAAATTCATAGGTTGATAAAGTAACCCAATAACTACAAACAAACAACTAAATTATACTAATAACAGGTAATTAATTATAACTCTATTAAAAATGTGATAATTCTTATCATAATAGTCCTTTTTATTATTATTATTCAAAGTATAATTACACATCGCAGGTCAAGTATTATTATTCATGTGAAACTATGCCTTAACTTGCTGTGCATGCGCTTTGTGAAATTGTTGTCATTAGGGTTGCTTCGAGTTAATTTGTACCTGAACGTTGTGTGGGTCCTACTTGTTTCCAAATGAATTTCCCATCCTAAAATTTGTTTTTATGTATAAATTAAATACTTTTAATAATTAATTATAAAACAAAAAGTTTTAAAAAGAATGATGGAAATTAAAATTTAGCCGAACAAATATTTGTTGATGGAGAAATTGATATTTGATTCAATTTTTTGTTTTTCTACCACTTGCTTAAAAAGATGATAAAATTGATAATCACAGAGTGGAGTAGGTATAGTTTACAAATATTAGTGGGTGTCGATATGAGCCACTACCAATTCGTTGTCGTTTGAACCAACACGGCAACATTTAACACCTGGTGTTTGTCTGATCTTCAAATACTTCTTCACTAAGAAAAAGTTTTTTTTTTTTTTTTTGCCTTAAAATATGAAAAACAAAACCCAAATAATTGAAAGATGAGGAGAATGCCCAACTCTAACAACGTTTGATTCCGCTTCAAAGTCCAAAATAGTAAAGAGAAAAAGTGGAGTCGATCTTTATAGAAAGTTAGGAACAAAGCTATCTTTCATAAAAGTTAGGCCTTAAAACAATTCCATAAAGAAGCCACAGAGCTCAGCTCAGCTCAATCTTGTTCAAAGTTTGTTAAAGTAATTTAAATCTTTACTAATTAGCCTGTTTTTCCTTTCATCACTCTCATTATTAAAATGACTTTTCTTTCTGTTAAAAACCACTTCTCCATCCCTTTTTATCTGCTTCTTTATGCCAAATTAATTACCTCACTCCAGTGCCTTGATAATTGAATCTTTTATATATATATATATATGTATGTATAGAGCATATTAATATTGAAAAATACAGATTAATTCACGATTGGTATGCGTTTTCTTTTTAGGGGGAAAAAAAAAAGAAGACTTTTCGTGGTGAAGATAAAAAAAAAAAATAAATTATTTTCATGGAAACGACTTCGATAGCGGACAATGCTCAAATCCCACAATTGTTAATCTAAACCTAATCATTTAAAAATTAACCCATTTCAACGGTGGGTCAGACTAGGTCAAGCATTATTCTTCTGCATTTACATTATTTAATATTTTTTAAAAAAATTGATTAAACTAATTAATGATATTATATACTTTTTCAGTTAATTTGCAAATAAAGTATTATAAAATGGCCTGTAAATTGTTATGATTTAATGTATCATTTAATTTATTTAGCTTATATATATATATATTGTGTAATATTTAAAATTGTCAAATCATTAATTTATTAAACAGAAAAAAAAAATATAATTAATGAGTTAATAAAAAAACCAACACTGAAGTATATATATATATATTCCTAAAAAGGAAAAATAACAAAGAAATAAATGTGATGTGACATATAGTGGTAAGAAGAAAGGAGGTAGTGGTGGGACCCAAGGGGTCCACACATTTCATGATAAGCAACTACGGGAGAATCTTGTCCTTTCACTTTACTTCATTTGCTTTACAACCTTTGATCAAGTCCCCCAGCTCTCCAGATTTGTTTGGATGTGGGTCCCACATTATGAACCCATTTCCCATCGTTCATTCCTACGTTCACACTTCCTCTTCGCAGATGTATGGGAAAAAAAAATGCTTTCCGTTTATTATGCGTAATTTTTTTTTTTTTAATTCTCTTATTAGATTAGATAACTTTTTCTTTTATTTATTAAAATTAATTTTTTTTTTACTTATTGAGAGTAAATAATTTATGTACATTTTTTATTCAACAAAGATTTATTGATTGAGAAAATTAAGACTAGATGGCTTAATTAAGAAAAAAATAGAATTAAATTTTGATAAAAATTTAAGTGTTTACGTTTGAATAAATTAAGAGTCTGGAAATCAATTATATAAAATTTACCAAACTAAATATTTTTCTACATTTTTAATAATTGATTAATTCATCTACGAGTATTTCAGAACAAACAATTTATGTAATAATTCCTTATAATAATCGTATTAATAATTAATATATTATATATACATAGAGAGATAAATTGGATAATTAGTATATTTTAAATCAAAAATCAAAGTCGAAACCTTTTGTTTTTAAAAAAAATTTAAATAAATGGATGAATCTATTTTATCGAATCAATTTTATGATTTTTAAATATTTTTTTAGACAATCGTTTTATCTTCGCATCTTTCTTTCTGCTCAGTACGGCCGAGTAGTATATCAGCTTCAGCAAACTCCCAACTCAAAAATCTTTGTAAGACTCCTTACTCTTCCCAACTCTCTCCTTCGCTCTCTACCGTCCCTGAATCTAAACAGAAACGCTCCCCATTCTTTCTCCATAACCAAAGACAGAAAATTTCTAAAGTTAAAGGGCAAAATATTCTTTCTTTCTTTCTCTGCAGTTCATATTTCTTAAGTTTTCTATTATTAGTGGACATCTACTTTATCCCTTCTGGTCTCACTTCTTTTATTTTTTGCTTCTGTTTCTTTGCCACCATTTTTATGCTCTCTCCCATCTAATCAGTTTCCATCTTCACACCTCAAGGATGGAGATTAGGCTTCTCCTCTTTTCTCTTCTTCCTTTTCTTCTCTTTGAATTCTCGTCTTCTCAGATGCCAGGTGCCCATCTTTCTCTTTTTGAGTTTAGTTGTGTTTTATGCAAGTAGATAGATAGAGTGCCTTTTCGTATGATATTTGTATGTCTTCATTGTTCATTGTTCTTGCTTATCTACTGGGTGAGATTTAAAGGTACCTCTGTTTTGGTTTGTCTTGTGTAATTTGTTGAGGTTCAATACAAATCGTGGATTTCTGTTGCCTCCCTGGTAGAAAAAAAAGAAAAAAAAAAAAAAAAAAAGAAGGAAAATCTTAGCTTTGTAGTTGTTTGAATTTACTTCTAATGTGCGGGCATCATTGATATCTGATTTAGATTTAATAGTTTGAAATTTGGAGAGTTTTCCTTAATTTTTAAATTAACATATGATTTATAAAACATGAATACGGATTTCATTTTTCTATTTGGGGAAACTTGTGTCTTGCTTTCTTGATAAAAAGACCAGGACTAACTTAAGGGACCTAAATCCTGAACTTTCTGGATGTTATTTGGAATTCATATTTCTTAGCAGCTTATTTAGGGGAAAATTTTTAGGTATGAATACAATATGGAGATGTCAATCGGTAGTTAATCTCAACAGTAAAGGGTAAGGATACTGAAGGAGCAAACCTTTGGGGTGATGTACGCCAACTTTTTACAGTTTTGTTAATATGTCGGTTGCTAAATCACATTTGTTATTTAAATGTGAAATCAGATAGCCAGCCTAGCACAACGCCTACCTTCTACTTGTGGTGTGAGTCCTTTGAATACGGATGCATTTGGTCCAAATTTCTTCTTCATTAGAGAGATGTTGTAAGAAAAAAAGTAGCTGGGAGCTTGTAACAAGTGAATTATGACCCATTTTCTTCAATCTGCCATTTCTTCTAAATGTATTGGGTGGTGTTTTGTCTCTAAATCTTTGTAAATTTTCAGTATTCCTTTTTATGATTCCTAAACATATAACATGAATGAACTAAAATGATGTGATGTTAAGCATATCCAAACACTTGAAACAGGTTTTGTGAGTTTGAACTGTGGGGGTAAAGACAATTTTACTGATGAACTTGGACTTGTGTGGACTTCTGATGATAATGTTATCTATGGAGAAACAGCAACCATATCAGTTGCAAATGAAACAAGGAAGCAATATAAGACACTGAGACATTTTCCTGCAGATTCTAGGAAGTACTGCTATACTTTGAGTGTTTTAAGTAGGACAAGGTATCTTTTAAGAGCAACATTCCTGTATGGTAATTTTGATAACAACAACGTCTATCCCAAATTTGATGTCTCTGTTGGAGCAACTCATTGGTCTACAATTGTTATTTCTGATGCAAATACCATAGAGTCTGCAGAGCTGATATTTCTGGCTTCAAGTCCAACCGTGAGTGTGTGCTTATCCAATGCTACAACAGGACAGCCATTCATATCTACACTTGAGCTGCGGCAATTCAATGGTTCAGTTTATTACACGGATTATGAAGACCAGTTTTATCTCAGTGTCTCTGCCAGAATCAATTTTGGTGCAGATAGTGAAGATCCAGTTAGGTACGCATAAATTATCTGTAAGATGAGAGTTGCAGTGAGTGTATTTATGTGAACTTTTATCATGCTCATGTTAAATATTGCTATTAAGATAAAAAGGAAAATAAAACTCGCTTCTTTTATTTCAGGTATCCTGATGACCCATTTGATAGAATATGGGAATCTGACTCTTTGAAGAAAGCAAATTACCTTGTTGATGTTGCCGCTGGTACTGAGAAAGTTTCAACTGACATGCCCATAGATGTAAGCTATGATGAAAGGCCGCCAGAGAAAGTGATGCAGACTGCTGTAGTTGGTACAAATGGATCATTAACCTATCGGTTGAACTTAGATGGTTTTCCAGGTTTTGGGTGGGCTGTCACATATTTTGCAGAAATTGAAGATTTGCCTCCTGATGAATCCAGGAAGTTCAGGCTAGTTCTCCCTGGCCACACTGACATGAGCAAACCTATTGTTAATATCCAAGAAAATGCTCAAGGAAAGTATCGCCTCTATCAACCAGGATATCCCAACATATCCCTCCCCTTTGTATTGTCTTTTAGATTTGGAAAGACTGCTGATTCTTCCAGGGGACCGCTCTTGAATGCTATGGAGATAAACAAGTATATAGAGAAAAATGATGGTTCTCTTGATGGTAACTGCTATAGTTATTTGGGTGCATAAGCGTTCTTTTGGCTGCAAATTTTTTCTTTGCATGAATTTTGGATGTGAACTCATGCAATATGTTTTTGGTGTTGTAACTCACAACTAATGAGCCAATTTTGGCATTTTGCCATTATCCTTATGCCTGTGAAACAATTTGTCATCCATTTCATGTGCTTTTTAAAATCATCAAATCTAAATATATGTCATGTTAAATTTTCTGTAGGAGAATTCATTGCTAGTTTCATTGCTCTCTACACTTCAGCAGATTGGGCACAAGAAGGCGGTGACCCATGTCTGCCAGTTCCCTGGTCATGGTTGCAGTGCAACTCAGATGCACGACCAAGAATAGTCAAAATGTAAATATTTCTCCCTTTGGGGTTATTTATGCACTTCATACTATTTCTGAAAATTATTCTGTATCATTGTGTAATTTCAATTACTTTGTTCTTTGGCAGCTCCTTGTCTAGTAAAAATTTGATGGGGAATATTCCTTCAGACTTGTCAAAGTTTAATGGTTTAGTTGAAATGTGAGTTTGAATAGCCTTATTGTTTTGTTTGTCTTGGCATACTCACTAACATCAATAACAGTAATGGTTTAGTCTACCTTGTCTTGACTTTATATTCTATTGTGGTCACAGATGGCTTGATGGGAATTCTCTGACTGGTCCAATACCTGATTTTACTGGATGTACAGATTTGGAGATCATGTAAATTTAGATGACTTTTTCTCTTAATTTGGCATTTAATGTTTTTTTTTTTATATCAAGTTGTAAAATTAACCATGATCTGACTGGTGTAGCCATCTTGAGAACAATCGGTTGACTGGTGAGCTGCCTTCTTCTTTAGTCAACCTACCAAATTTAAGAGAACTGTAAGTTATCAGAACTTGGATATTGGTTATCGTTTCAAAACAGGAATGTATATACTTACAGTTAGGAATTGTAGATCTTTTGTTATTCTTTAGCAGAATTCTAGGGATTAGCTTATTGATTGTGTAATCATAGGAATTCATTCTCTTTCCTAATTTATAGATCTTAGGATGTATATAAATAGCTCTTTTTGTGCTATGACTAGTTTCATTAGGCCTCTTTTGTTCCCTGATATTCTTGCTGCTTGATTAATGAAATTCCGTTTTTTTTATAAAAAAAAAAACTTTTTCCATAAAAGTTTTATATTTACAGTTATTACTTATTAATAGTGCCTATGTAGCACGGACACAGATATTAGAAAATGACATTTATAAAAAATATAGAACACGGACACGTAGGGAAAACGTGTAAATATTTAAAATATAGGGAAAAATTTATAAATAAATAAATTTATAAATATAATTGCAAATTATTATTTTTGTGTAAAATTAAACAAAAGTGACATTCAATCAATTATATTGAGCAATAATTTGTGTTACACAGAGATTTTAGGTTTTCTAGAAGAAAAAAATGCATTTTTAATTTAAAGAAATATATTTTTAATTTTTAAAAAATTACAAAATGCGACACGTTATGCAGTTGAAATGTCTGTGCTTCATAGATTAGTGCTTGACAACATTAAGGACACTGAGAACCTCTGAATGACTATTTTATTTATTTATTTTTTCTTTTAGTGATGAAGGAAATTGATTAAAAGTTATGATGCATAAATTTATATTGATCTAATAATTCACTGTCTAGCGCTTCTCATTTTCTCTCATATGTTATGAATGGATGTGTTCTGCATTGCTTTTGAATGTGTGATCTTATATATTTTATGCTTAATTAAATAATTTGCTTATGTGCTTATCACACTGGACAATTGCAGGCATGTGCAAAACAATTTGTTATCTGGAAGCATACCATCAGGTCTTCTCAATAAAAATATACTTCTGAAGTGAGTGATTATTTTTTGACAACTAGATATATAATACATGACAATCATTGACATGCTAAAAAAATATAAACATTGTATAAATTTATGTATTTGTGCGAATATCGTATACCTGTTCTCCATAAATTTTGTCAAAATCTCTTTGCTGTATGTGTACATTTATTAAATTTATAGCCGCTGGTATTATAGAGACATAGACTATTCATGGTCCTACTCCCATGGCTGATTGACTGCCATTGCAGCGAACAGCAAAAAGGTTTCCTTTTTATTAAATATGTGACCACAGAAGGCTTGTCTGAGGCAAAAGCAATCAGTGATTGTCAGGCTGGAAAAAAAAAACAAATGAAACAACCCTTTCTGTAGTCCATGTGATCATAATAGTCCTTTTCTGGACTGACAATTTAGATGTTTGAGATGTGTAATTGCTATCTAACATAAGAGATAAAAATTATGAAGTTTCTATACATCATAGTTCTGGATATATACCAATATGTGGCGATCAAGGGTCAGGGTTTATTTAATTTGCCAGTATATTGAATCAATGTTTCTGAGCTGCATTATCTTCAGTCAATATAGAGTTTTTAGATGGTTTTAATACTGTTTTTTCACAATGTGTTAGCAATAACTCTCTGATGAATGCCAACTTGACAAATGAGAATTTAGAGTTGAGCTTTACACGATCACTTATGTATCCCACTTTAGATTTGACACTTATTTCATGCTAATCTTGTTTAATCACAGCTACTCTGGAAATCTTAATCTTCATGAAAGCGGTGGAAGAGGAAAGCACGTTGATATTATTATTGGTGCATCAATTGGAGCTGCTGTTCTGCTAATTGCTACAATAGCATCTTGCTTATTCATACGCAGAGGGAAGACAAAACATCCTGATCAAGGTGTGTATGCTTGTTACCAGTATTTCTTTTTTTCATAAAAGTTTGTCTTGACACTCTAAAATTTTAGTAGCAAATGCATGCTTAATTTTTTTCTGAATTTGTTTCAGAACATCTCAGGGCTTCTCCGCCCGCTCAAAAGCTAGTCTCTACCTTGAATGATACTCCTGCAGAAGGTGCATATTGCTTCTCCTTCTCTGAGATTAAAGATGCTACGAAAAATTTGGAGAAGAAAATAGGTTCTGGAGGTTTTGGAGTTGTATACTATGGGAAATTGAAAGATGGGAAAGAAATTGCAGTCAAAGTTTTAGCCAGTAATTCCTACCAGGGAAAGAAAGAATTTTCAAATGAGGTAATTTTCAATGCAAATATTTTTCAAACTCTGTAGTTGCCTTAGATTTGATGGTGAAGTGTATGAACAGAAGTTGGCATGAATATACTATAGCGCAACTGCTGCTGAAAGAAGTAGTTTGCTCTAATACTTCATTTCTTAGTAACACACGCTGCATCAGGTTAATATATTTTGAATTGGAACTAAATTGATCTTTGCGTATATTTGACATAGGTGACCCTTCTTTCAAGGATACATCACAGAAACCTGGTACAATTTCTTGGATTTTGCCAAGAAGATGGAAGAAGTATGCTTATCTATGAGTACATGCACAATGGAACACTCAAGGAACATCTTTATGGTAATTTCTGATGCTGTTAACTTGAGTCAATATAATTTGTGATGTTCACCTACATACAAACTAATGTAGGCCCATTAACACCAGGAAGAACTATTAATTGGATCAAGCGCCTTGAGATTGCCGAAGATGCTGTCAAAGGTTCGTAAGCTTATCTCTTCTTTTTTCCTTTATTGTGTTTGTTAGGATATAATGGGATCGTAGTCTTTATACATATAATTGTCGAGAAGTATTGTTCTCTGCCATAGTGAAAATGTTATGTCTATACTATGCAGGGATTGAATATCTTCATACGGGCTGTGTTCCTGCCGTTATCCATAGAGATCTGAAGACAAGCAATATTCTTCTTGACAAACACATGAGGGCCAAGGTTTCAGATTTTGGTCTTTCAAAACTTGCAGTAGATGGAGTTTCACATGTCTCAAGTATGGTCCGGGGCACTGTAGGATATCTGGATCCAGAGTATGTACATTTGCTGTTCTTTTTCATTTTCTAGCATCAAGATTAAGCACGTAGTGAGATAATTGTGCTATAGTTTAGCATTGTACTCCTTATTATATTTATTAATAGTTTTGCCTCTCATGATACACAGGTATTATATCTCTCAACAGTTGACAGACAAGAGTGATGTTTATAGTTTTGGTGTCATTCTTCTGGAGCTGATGTCTGGTCAAGAAGCCATATCAAATGAAAGCTTCGGTGTTAATTGCCGGAATATAGTTCAATGGGTAAGTTGGTGATTATTATGTAAGCACACAAGACTAGGAGCATTTGAACCCCTCAATATATCACTGAAAAAGTGGAATATACGTGAATGCTTAATTATTATGGAGAGGGAACTCCTGAATTTGTGTTTGACTTTGACAGGCAAAGTTACACATTGAGAGTGGAGATATCCAAGGAATTATCGATCCCGCATTAAACGATGAGTATGATATACAGTCAATGTGGAAAATAGCAGAGAAAGCATTGATGTGTGTGCAGCCTAACGGAAACATGAGACCGTCGATTTCTGAAGTTCTGAAGGAGGTTCAAGATGCTATCTTAATTGAAAGGGAAGCATTGGTTGTGAGAGGTGGTCAGTCGGATGAAATGTCAAGGAATTCTGCTCATTCTTCACTCAACATGGGTTCCTTGGATTTTGGTGGAACTGAGAATAAACTGTACCTTGATGAATCTTTTGCAAGGCCAACACCTAGATAGTGCCATGTTCATGCACAGGTCTGTTAGTTGAAGAAATTTTTGGATCCTCCTAATCATATTCTTTGTTATGGCTCAATTTGTTGTGTTTAGGATGGAAAAAATGAAGAGATTTTGTACGCTTTTTTTTTTTTTTTCCTTTTTTGTGAAGTTGCAAATTGTGAAATTATATTTATGGCATTCCAACTTGACAGTAACACTATGGCACTTAAAAAAGTCCTTCAGAATCATTTCAGGTTTTGAACTCGTTATTAGAATTCAGTCTTCTAAAAATAAAACACCACCCTGTTCTATTATGCAATGATCTCAGCGGTTGGGACCAGTGATTTATTCTCTTCTTTTTCTTTGAGACTTGCATTGTTAATGCAAGTTTATTATGAGACATATTTGAAATTAATTAAATTAAATTTGTGATTAAGAAGAGTTGATCTCTGCATAAGAAGACAACTTGCCATGCTTTAATCTCTCTCCGAAACATGGGTTTCCACTAAACATAAGTTTAAGAAAAGTTTCAACAAAACGACGCTGTTCACTCGAGGCAAAAAGGGCCCGAAACACGGAAAAGCCCAAGACCATAAGATTAAAGAACCTAAAGAAATAACCGAATTCAGAAGAAAAAAGTAGCCCACATAAGCCTACAGTTTACCGACTTACGCCCATACCTAGACCAACCCGCAATTACATCATCTTAGGCCATAAAATATGCTGATTTAAATTTAATGGAACATTGACTACTTCTCCTTTCTTAACGCCGTGTGATAATGGGTTAAATGAAAAGCCATTTTAAACCCTAAACCTATAATATACCCATATTGTTAAAAACCTTATCCCTTAAGCGGTTTCTTATTTGCCCACCATTTCCTCATCTGCTTCAGATTCGGCAGCCACAACATCAATGTCTTCTATACTGGAAAACTGAATTCCTGCAACGCATCTGGACAGTGCACTACTTTGATAATTATCTTTCTGTTCTTTGCATTTAATTTTTTTTTTATAGTCTTGTTTGGGGTCTCGTTTGAAATAATTATTTAATGTTCTCCGTATAACTTCATATTATGATATAATTACCTTTTACATTTGTTGATTATTCGAATATTTGGTCCTTTTAATTATTTTCATATAATTTGTAAAATTACGTGCTTTTGTTACTCTGACCATTTTCATTATACAATATGATTTTTTTAGTATTATATACACACACATTTTTGTTGTTATTATATAATATTTACGATTAATTTATGTTATAAATATGTAGAAAATTCTTAAAAATCATATATGTAATATATCAGTGAAGTATATCCCATTAAAAATCTAAAAATATCATAAAAGTATATCACATTTATATATTACATATACTTTATGATTACTTTTTATGCTACACATTTGAGTGTAATATATATTTGATAGAATTTACAGATAATTGACAGATATTGCATATATTTTAATATTGGTTCAGGAAACGTTTGAAATGAAAGGAGTCTCCATAAATGGTGACAAATTATCCGATACTACAAGTTTGATTGTAGTGGATCATTTGCAAAGCAAAGTGTTAAATAAGAGAGCAACTCTTGATGTATCTATTGCCAAAGTTGAACATATGGTATTGAGAAAATCGAAATGAGCCAAAAATACAGTTACACTATATGGTGCGGATTTGAAGGGGCTGTATGTATGTTTTATATATTTTATAGTGTTGTTTGGTGTGTCTTATAGCATTGCATGTATATGTTTGAATAGTTTGAGTGTATATTACATATACTTCACATATACTTTCACCTCCCATTTTTAATTAACCCTGTGATCCTTTTTTAAAATTTTACATATGTATGTGATATACATTACTGATATAATGAGTAAATTTAATTATTATTATTTGTGATATATATTTCATATATTCGATAGCTACTTTTGCCTATTTTAATTGACCTTTTCTATTGTTCCTTGGATTTTGTTGTTGCTTCAGTAATTCACTTTAATTTTTTAAACATATAATTCATATTTATCTTTTAATATTTTCATTTTTCTAATATTATTTTCTCATATTGAATAAATTTTATGTAGTTATAGGATTGCAAGACCAAAACTGATCAGCATTTTCTTGTTAGAGTTGGACTTGAATTTAAGAAAGATGCCATTACCCAAATTAAATCTAGTCTAACCCAGACACAGCTTTAAGTGTTTGGTAGTACATGTTTTGCTCATTTTCTTCATATGCCCGAGGTTAAGTTTCAAGCCCAATTGGTGCATTATCTGCTTTTGAGAGAGAGTTGTTCCAATTTAGGGAAGATGAGTTGTGGATAGGAATTAATGGTGTGTGGCTGAGGTTTAGTATTTGATGAATCTACTATTATTACTAGACTTAAATGTGTGGGTGAGTGTAATAAGTTAAGTTTTACTAGAGAATATGATATGTTGTTAAATAAATATTTTGTTGGAGTAGAAAAGATTAACAAATAGTCGATTGAGGAGTTACTTTTATCAAAGTGGTGGGATAGCGACGAGGATGCTGTGAAAATTGCAGTTCTGCATTTATATTTGTTTTCTTCCCCTAAACAGAATTTGGTTCAAAAGGCGGATTTTGACATTATTGATAACAATAATTTCTGTGTACTTTAGCTAGTAATGGATATGTCCCTCGGATTTTGAAATGGGAATCTCATAAAGTTCCAAATTTGAAGTTTCTCAAACAGTTTTGTATAGAAGGTAGTGTTAATTATTTTTAGCAAAATAATTACTTTTCAATTACATTTCTTTTTATGGTCTTTGTCTCACTTTTAATTTTTTTTATTTATAGATAGATTAGTTTGAAAAATATTTTTCCCACTGCTGAAGAGAATGATAAGTTAACGTTGGATGAGTTGTTTAAAAAAAGAAATGACACTGTTGTAGTTGATAACAGTGACTTTATGACTCCTCCTACTAATCATGTGAGAGCTGGTATATTTTCAAACTTTATATCAGAGTCAAGCCGGAGATCTAATTTTGATGCAGACATTATCACATAGTTGATTTTGATATCCTCAAAACAGGATAAGTTAGTTAATGAGTTTCACATTTTTAAGGCTAATGTGGACGTGCAGATGGATGACTTTTATGCTTTTAAGGCTGACATGGAAGTGAAGATTGTTTAATAATATGTTCGAGTGCCTAGTTGGGTTAAAAAAATTTTTGCAGATTGATCGAATACGTTTGGGAGCAAAAGTGGTGATCAACATGATGAAGTGATTTCAATGGGGCAATTTATTGTCTATTACATAATTAATTTATTATGTATTTAACTTTATTACGTTATATATACCTTATGTTAATAAATACCATATATATATATATATATATATACCAACCATACACATACCTTATGTTAATATATACCATATGGATATTATACATATAATTTTATGTTAATATTGTTGTTCATCAAATGATTATTTACTAAATTTATATTTTTCTTTTAATGTTTAGAATGTCGAGGAAAATGTAGTTGTTGCAAAAGGTGGAACTAACATAGATGGCATTGGTGATAAAGCTGGGGTTGATATAGATTGCATTCATATTTGTGAGAGTGATGCTGCAAAAAGACAATCAAGTTCGTCTGCATTTTTTGAAAATGTTGATCCCAATTTTTTTGCCGAAATAGATTCTGTTGCTAAAGCGGCAACTTCGTTTTTCAATGCCAAGGTGCGATAAAACATACATATTTGCTGCATTTATTTACTATGAAAATACTGTAATTTCATCAATTCTCTATTTTTTTTTTTATTTGAGTTGCAGGTTGTATCTAACTATCTGTATTCTAATCGCTTATATAATGCATAAGCATAACTATTATTATATTTGAGGTAGTTATGTGTTTATATCTAACTTATATGTCACAATTTTTTTACTAATAAACTGTAGTTTTACGTTGCAATTATTTAAATTCGTGCTCATCTTAATATTTTTATGTTCATATTTTTTTTTTCTTGTTGCCTTATTGTTGCTTTATTTTTAAGAGTGAGACTAGTGAGAACCGTCAGATTGTTCCATATCATGGTGCTTTTGTAGATCGTGCCTTGCAGGATCCTCTTGTAACTCATAAAAGGGAAGTTAAGCCATATGTGGTAACGAAATCTCCATTTTGTACTGATTTTGGTTCTTCGAAACCTATCCTTACCATCCATATGAGCAAAAGAATTGTGAAAGGAATGTATGCTTTGGACGATAATGTAGGAAAATATTCCGAGTTTGAGGATGTCGAAGTTTTTGAGAAATGACTTAATCGATGGAAGCATAAAAAGAGCAAGTAATCATGATTTTAGTATAAATTATTGTCTTTTTTTTTCAATCTTCTTTGGTTCTGTAATGTTTTTTTTTTTTCTCTAATCTGTTTCAGGCGTAAAACTTTTGTGAGTAGTGACAATGATATATCTCCTCCTTTTTGATTTTGGTGTTGAGGTTATTGTTGATAGGAAATGGTTTCATCAGTTGTATACAGGAGGAATGTTTTTATTTGGATTTGTAAGTTTATTAGTTTTTATTGTAAAGTTTATTTTTTGAGCATTATGTAAGTAGATTCTTAGTAGATTGGTTGTTTTTTTTTTTTTTTTTTCTATACAGCATTCAGATGTTTTGTTGTATCAATTGAGGAAAAAGGGGGTTTACAGCACAAATATGAAAGTTTCGTTTACTACCATTGATAACTTGTTTGATCAACATATTCAGTCTTTATACAGCAAATATAAGAAGCGTGATTGCTCTGTTGTTTCTTTGAAAAGTTTGGCAGCTGAATATATCATGAGATATCATATGTGTTGCAATACCTCTTGGACTGATGTGGATTATGTCATTTTTCCAATAAATTTAAAGAGGGAGAAACATTAGATTTTGGGTCACTTGGATTATTTCGTAGAGGAGTATTTATATTTATAATTCAATGAGGAATTCACCAATTGATAATAAGGCTCGTGGAGTAGTTGAAGCTTATAGCATATTGTTGCCCTAGTTTGTCTCTAATTGGTGTTTTTAAGGGTCGCAAATATATTGATTTTTCTGCTCATCCATTCAATGACATGGATTTCACTGATCTTTTGATATATATGATGTCGACAATTTGCCTTCCCAAGTTGATTGGTAATATTACTTGCATTTAATTATAGTTTGCTTTCCATTGTATATGATTAATTATGTTTCGTAACTAGTGATTATAGTGATTCTTGCCTTTTTATTATCTTTTAGTGATTGTGGCGTATTTACCTTTGCCTCTGTCGAGTTTTTTATTGCTGGAAAAGATGTCACCACCACTGCGTTTAATGTTGATGCCCTTCGGAAACGACATATTGTATCACTTTATAAGTATGCAATTTACAAGCTGCAGAATGATGTTGTTAGTGATTCAGAATATTTTGGCAGATTAAAGGATCATGGAATGTGCAAGAAGAAGCAAATTAACAAGTAGGGATTATGGTGAAGAGTTTTTTATGGAGCATGCTAAAATATACTATGGGGATTGAATGTCAATGAAATGCATTTTTTGTTTGGATATTGCATCCTTTGAAGTTAGTTTGAATTAGTTTGTCATTTGTTTTTAATTATTTTTTAACATTGCTTATATTCAATTTGGCTAAACAATGTTTGATTGCATTTTATTATGAAATGCAAACTATCAAATTGCATTGTGTTGGCTGATGGTTAAATGAATATTATGTTATATTTATTACTTATTTTCAATATTAATTAAATTAACATATAGGTGTCATATATCTAACTGCAAAAAAAAACAATCCTCCACATAATACATCCTTCATATATATCCAGTCTACAATTTCAATCGCCATCAGAAAAATCACAACTCCTTGAAATTTAAGTTACTTTTCACTACAAAATAGAACCTAAAATTTATTAGCCACTCTTGTAAATTGGAAAAGCAACAAAATAACTCATAAGCACAAAAAAATCAAATGCATGATAGATAATTACCTAATGCAAAATGTGAGAGACTAATTAAAAAAAATGTCAATTAGATCGACTTTCATTAACTTGATAAACCAATGTCTATGACATCCTTATAATTGAACAAGTTCATTTTAGTCTATTTCTACATATTTTTCTATTATGTCCAGCTTCTCCACATCTTCCATATTTGTTCCTGATTTTATTTTCCCATGTAGGTCGGAATCTTCTTTTTTTTTGGTATTCCTAATTTGACTTTCCCTTTTAGTGGAAATACTTATTTTTCTTTCGAGAATTTCTAAGGTGCACCCGGTATAATTTACACTGGGTGCCTTAAAATTATTGGATTATAAACTTTTAATTTCATTTGTTGATAATGAATGGTTGAGATTAAAAGTTGATGATCTAATGGTCCTAAAGCACCAAGTGTAATTTACACCTGATATACCGCAGAAGCCCTCTTTTCTTTCACATCAATAGGAATTTTCCATGTGCTTTCTTTTGTAATTGGGTATATATATGCACCATAAGTCGCTACCATAGTGTCTTTACTGTAGTATTCGGAACAATATTGATATACATCATGGTTCATTACCCTCACAATGGCATTTGCACGCTTACATGGTAGTTCATTCATCTGAAATTTATTACATGTGCACATCTTGTGTTTCATATCTACAATAAATGATATATTTTCTTCAAGCACCTTGAATAACTCATCGTTTGTACTACTGACCTGAAATTGTAAGTTAATTAATGATTTATGTTTTATTATGGAAAATATAATGCATGTATGTTTAACATATGGAATAGACAAGTAGTAATGTACTTGTGTTGTATCTTTATGTTGATAATTACTGTGAATCTTAAAGATTGCATGTAGTTGTCTAACAAGATAATTTCAACCATCTTTATTAGCTTTGTGAAGGTTCCTCTTGCTAAATTTTTGTTATTCCAACTCCAGTCTTGTATCATAGATCTCAAATATTAAAGGAAAGTTGTCACCAACAGCTCTCTTGCTGCTCTAATAGCAGCATTCAAAGACTCAGCATATATTAGAAGTCATTGTGAAATATCTTTTATGGGTAGCATGCAATCGCGGCCATTTGTGGCACCTAACTTGTAAGAGATAATGATAAATCCTTTCATCAATTTTACAAAGTTCCTTCATATGGTGTTCAAATTGTGCTGTAGTGTAGGTCTTAGCAGCTCCGATAAATGAATCTTTCATAGTACCAAAGTTTCTCTTGAATTTGGTTTTCAAGTTGGTGAGCAAATGAAATATACACACTCCATGTTCTGCTTTTGGATACATATGTAAGAGTAAAAAAAATATTTCATAATGTATACATATATCAAAAAAATAATATCAAGCAACACCTATATATTTATTTTATGTATATCATCAAAGAACTACATATAATCCCCATCAATTGGAAATATAAGCATTAAATATATTATGTATATACTATACTTTATTATATTAAATTATAATAAAGTATATTAATTATAATTCATTATACCTTTGCTACAGCTTTTTCAATGCTTTCGTGCATGTTTGATATTATGCATAGTCTCTCTCGTGAACCCAATACTTTTATAATATTTTTGAAAAATAGTTCCCACGATTCATTATTTTCTGAATCAACTATTGCAAATATCAGTGGAAAGATCTTTCCATTTCCATCTTGAGTACTTGCAGACAGTAGACATCCCCCATAAGTTGCTTTCAAAAACGTACCATCCACAACCATAATAGGCCTACAGTATCTCCATCTTCTAATTGATCCATTCAAAGCCATAAATAAAAAGATGAAAGAATTATTTTCTTCAGCTTTTAATTCAACAACCGAACCTAGATTTGTTTTTTCAAGCATGTACATATAGTTAGGTATCTTCTAATATGACTCATCAGGTTTTCCTCTAATTTCTTCCTTGGCATGTTGTTGAGACCTCCAAACTTTTTTGTAAGTGATTTTTATGCCATAATCGGTGGACATATCTCTGACTATGTCAGCAGGTGTGTATATTATCTTGACATTCACATATTTGGACTTTATGCATTCACCTATCAGTTTTGAAGTAGCTTGTCGTTGGCTACTTACTCTCACATCCAATGGATAACTATGTATATTGTTAAATTTTCTGATCTTGAACAAACATGTTTTTTCTGACTGTGAGGCTCGCAACATCCATCTATAGTTATCATCCAAGCAGCAAATAAAATACTGCCTATTGCATGATTTGTACACCTTGTATTGGAAGTGATTAGTCAATGCATAATAACTCAGAGCTGACTTCAGTGTGTCTTTGTATACTTGTCCTTCTGCAACTTCAGTCAATCATTTATTTTCAATTACACAATATCTTTCTCTCCCCTTCTGTTCATCTACATGATGTCTCTCTATGGTATCTTGAATGTTGTTTTTGCTCAATAAGTGTGCATATTCAATAAAATCTATACTTTGTTCACTTACCTCAATATTATTGTCTGAAAATTCTTCTTGTGTTTGTGTCCTCTGTACAGATGTGGTGCCAATAACAATGTATTATCATTTTTTTTCCACACTAATGCATAATGGGTATTTGGTGCCATATGTATCGCTCATTTTCATATCTAAATAGAATTGAAGATTTTTGTCATTTTCAATGGTCAAAGGTGGGTATCCATCTTTTACCTAGTAGTTTATCCATATGGTTGTTTCTTTCTTTGTGATGTTCAATTCATTTACGATGATTTCCCATAGATATTGATATTTGCAATTTTTTTGAAAGTAGTGTTCCACTAACTATAAAATTGATATATCTTATACTATCGTCCCAAATACTTTTATAATGGATGAAAACTCGAACAAAATCCATTATTGCACTTTTAAAGCAAATATATATATATATATATGACATATTTTATTATTTAGTTAACATATACAATATATTTATAGGCTAATGTTGCATATAGATGAGAATTCTTTAAACATTTTCAACAGATCATCTACACATATAATTATTTAAATTTGCAATACTACATTTGTAACATATACCCCCGTTTTTTGGGCATGAAATAGAGTATATTTTCTGAAACCATTTCACACACCAAATATCAAAAAACCACATACCTGGTCACTTTGTATGTCTTGTATATAATCTGCAACACCTTGCACCTTATGGGCACAACTTTGATTAACCTGAAAGTTTTGTTTTGTTTTTTTTTTTAAATTTTGTGACTGTAATATAATATATCTTTTATCAATTAAATAGAGTTGAAAAGATAAAATCTTTAAAATTGTGATAAACTTTTCGTTGGAGAAAGAAAATCACTTCTACAATTTTTTTTTGTTGGATACAAAAGTAAGATAGATGATTGTAGCAGAATTCTTGAACCAATTTATTTCTTTTTTTTTTAACAATGTATGCAACCGTTTTTTTTTTTTTTCTTGCCTTCAAACGTGATTTGTTAATGGAAAGAATTAATTATTTTGTTTACGGCTTTTAATTTGTTGCCTAAGTAGGGAATATTAGTTTCAAAATGAAATATTTGTATCTTTTTCCCAGCCAGGAAGTATAATAAATATTTAATATTATAATTTATTTAAAAAGAAAAGAAATCCCAGAATAAAAATCAACGGTGTTGATAGACCTTATTGTCTCATCTGAGTCGTCTCCTATCTCCTTTCTTCTCCAGCGTCCGATCCCTTCTCTTTCCTCTTTCTCCACTCCATCCAATCCTTTGCGGTTCGCGCCCTTTTTACAAATCTCCCTTAAAGGTAACCCCCCACACTTTCCCCTCTCTCTCTCATCGATTTTCTAACTATGCTAATCAGTTGTCAGCTAGGGTTTGACGATGGCGACGGAGGCACCACCGGCGAGCCCCGGCGGAGGCAGCCACGAGAGCGGTGAGCATAGCCCCCGCTCCCAGTCTAATGTCCGTGAACAAGATAGGTATCTTCCCATCGCTAATATTAGCCGCATCATGAAGAAGGCTCTTCCAGCAAACGGTAAGATCGCTAAAGATGCGAAGGAGACTGTTCAGGAATGTGTGTCTGAGTTTATCAGCTTCATCACCAGCGAGTGAGTATTATTATTTCTCTTTCTTTTTTTTTTTGGCTGAAACTTTGGATGTTTCGAGTTTGATTATTGGTTTGATTGATTGATTTGTAGGGCGAGTGATAAGTGCCAGAGAGAAAAGAGGAAGACGATTAATGGTGATGATTTGTTGTGGGCCATGGCGACATTAGGATTTGAGGATTATATTGATCCACTTAAGATTTACTTGACTCGATACAGAGAGGTTTCCTGAGCATTATTTTCATTTTCTTACACCTGTTTGGACGCGTGATTTGTTGTTTCTTTTTTCATAATAGCATAAAAATTCATGGCATTGGAGTAAAATTTGAAATTCCGTTCACCTTTTCTACCTATGTTATTTGAGCATTTAATTTCTGATGCTAATTTTAAGGTTTTAAGTACTAATTGATTTGTTCCTGTTGTTGTCACAACTCGGGTCGAATGGATGATGCAGATGGAGGTATATTAGTACTCATTTTCCACTAATATACTTTTGTTTTTTTCAATTGAGTTTCTTAAATTTGACGATCTGTTAATATTAATGGTTGTATTTCAGGGTGATACCAAGGGATCAGCAAAGGGAGGGGAAACGTCTGTGAGAAAGGATGTTCAAGCTCAACTGAGTCCAAATGTCCAGGTGAAATGAAGCTTTATTTGATCGAGATCCTTCCTTCCATCAGCTTTGTCAGGGTGAATTTCACTCGCGGTCCTCCAATTATATAACTCGTAACAACTCGGTATCTAAAAGATTATTTGTAACACAAAGTTACCTCAATTATATAAATTGTAACAATTCAGTACTTTAAAAATTATTTGCAACACAAAATATCTCAACTTTTATTTTGTAACTAAATAGTATTTATATCTTAAACTATTAAGATTCATTTAGCATTGTATTTGAAAAAACGTTTTTCGGAAAAAATATTTTTGTATTTTTAATTTTTTTTAGTTTTAAAAACTATTTTTGGTAAATACAGATAAATAGATATTTTTTCCATAAGTATATTTGAAAAAAAAAATAATTCATAAAAATTAAAAAAAATTAGTCAATTAAATCAAAAAAATTCAAAACCTGCTTTTGGAACACTTAACACCACTCTCAAACACCCCTTAATCTCTTTAACAGAAGTATAACATGAAATGTCCAGATAAATTTTAATAAAAATAAAATTAGTTGTAATACACAGTCAGTAAAATTGAAATTTATCTGATGTAAATATTAAATCTAATTTTATTTTTATTAAAATTTATTTGATATGAATATTTTATATCACACTTATATTAGGGAGACTAACATTTAAATACGGAAGTACTATTTAGTTACAAAATAAAAATTGAGATACTTTTGTGTTACATAATAAAAATTGAGGTACTCTTGTGTTACAAATAATATTTAAGGTACTAAGTTGTTACGAGTTAGATAATTAAGGTATTTTTGTATTACAAATAATCTTTCAGATACTAAGTTATTACGCGTTATATAATTGGAGAATCGTGGATGAAATTTACCCGCTTTGTCAATATGTGGATCTTGTTTGTAATAAAGTCATATTCAAATGCATGACATTTGGTCTTATTTTGTTACATTTGGCAAATTGAACCTGCAGATTTCTCACCAAGGCTCTTTCTCACAAGGTGTTAGTTATGCAAACTCTCAAGTACTCTCTTTCTCCCTCCTTACAGACTTTGTGACATATGCACCACATGTTCACATAAGAGTACAATGATCATTATTGCAGCATGCATATATAGACTACTACAATTTTTTTTCTATTTTCCGGCGAAGTACTTTAATTCATATTTGAGTTATTGCTTTGCTACTAGTTCTTGGGTGGGTATCTTCTAAATCAACTTCTGGACTTTGCTACTAGTTGTTGAGTGGGCTTACTAGCTTCTAAATCAACTTGAGGATACCAAAAAGATACTCAGTATTTAATTTTTGTTTTTATGGAGAAGTATTTGGTTCGGCTATTGAATTTAGGGTTGGCAGGCTTCTTATTTATGTTGTTTAGTGCATGTTGACTTCTGTTATATTTGTTTGGAGTACATCTACATGTTATTGTTGTGATAGGTGTTCGCTTGCACTTATTGGGTTGCTGGATTATTATGTAACTGTGAGAGGAAATACACATTTATTGTGCGAGCATTAGGTCTTTATTGTGGTTGATTGAATCAATCTGTTATGCATATGAAGGATATTCTATATCATGGGGCAGATACTGTAATTTTGTCTTTCATTTCCAGCTTTACTCATAGTTGTTAAAGGCAAAAGGTACACCAAGGCGCTCAAGGCTCTTATTACTTGAGGCGCAAGTCTCGCCTTACGCCTCATAAAATAAAATTATGAACTTAGCTCAATACCAAAGAAAAGCATTTCAAAAGAGCAAGAGATTATGTTCAAGAGGCACTTAAAACACAATATAGAACATGTCCAAAAGAGGTAATAAAAATAAAATGTAGTCCTATAAATAGTTATGTAGAAGTCCTAGTCTTAGAGTAGTACTATTATACTATAGTTGAAATCCTAAAGTATTTTTCATAACTAATTTACTACAAGTTTATAATTATAGTCTTGGTTCTACATTCCTAATTTTCTACTAAATATTAATTATAATTATCACATCACTCGTCACTAAAATCTGTGTAGTTTTCTGTCTTCTCCTTCTTCTTCATTAAAATCCTCTTCCTTTTTATGTTGAAGTTTGGTGAACACAGCTGTTGAAGGTGGCTTGAGAAAGAGTCTTCTTTTCTTTTCTTTTCTCATGTTTCTTGCCCTAAATGGCTAAATCAGATTCTGATTCTTCTTTCTATTTTTTTTTTTTTTTTTTTTGTGAAATAATCAAGTGTAGGTAGACCCCAGATAATATACTTTAATTGTATGATAAAGGGTTGAGATTGTTGTCTTAAAAGACAAAAAACATATTAATAAAAATCCTAAATATTAAAGAGGCGCGTCTCGCCTACACCTCACACAAAGACGTGTGCCCATTTGAGGTCGCCTACCTTTGGAGGTTTGAGGCACTAAAGGCTGCGCATGCCTTTAACAACACTGCCTTTACCGACATTTGCTTGTCGCTGCTTTCATCATGTATCACTTTCACCATCACCTTTTAGCTTTTTTCCTATTTCAGTGTGCACTTCTTAAAAGTCGCCACCACCAGTATTTCCTGCATGCCTTTCCCTTTGCACTACTTTCTCATTCTCAGCGAACATCATGTGCCACTGCTTCAATCCGCATTTATTATGTTTGTAATCACTCTGGATTCTGAGGCAATTTAATCGCTAGAGAGAAGGTTTATGGGTGTATTAATTAGTTGTGTGGGAGGTGCTTATAGCCTTATATCCAATAGCATGCGATCAATATTTGATTTAAGGTTGTGAATTCATAGGTGGTTAGTTTTTCCTTTTTCTATGTGGAGACCAGTGAACTAAATGTGGGAACAACATTGCCTGCAACTATGCATGTCAGGTGAGCTGTTAAGTGTAACTAACAAAAAATTTTCAACTTGTTGACTTGCTTCAAAATTTTATGGAAAATCATAAGCGATGCTGTTGGATAACGAGTAATCAGCAGAAATCAATTCCCAACTAAAGTAAAACTGCAAATCTGGCCACAGAAGTAGGTACAATAGCACCTGAAAGAATATTGGTTTCATGAAGTAGATATTCAGAAGCTGGTTCACAAAGACCATGGATATTTATGAAGGGGAAGCAACAACTGTCATCACAAATTCAGGAGTTTCTTAAGTTCTTCTTGCATAACTGCTTTAAAGCCTATATGATGGAATAAAGATCATTGGCAAAATTCTGGGTAGAATAAAAGTTCTAGAAATGGACTGCACTCCTTTTACAGTCTGTGGTATAAGCGTGCACCCATTACCCATTTGCATATACATATAAATTTCTCGTAATGACACAAAAATGTTAAATGCAAGTGTGGATATTCATTCTTGCTTTGTTACTTTTGATGTTACACCTATTTTCTGACCTGTTACATGTCCATGCTTTGATTAGATTCTCCTTATAAACATCTATTGCCTGATGAATTCTTAAGGTTTTCTGGCTTTAATGACTCTTAAAATCATTGCAGTCGCAGGTCCAGCATATGATGGTTCCTATGCAGAACACCGAGTAGATATATGCTCCCCTTCAATAAATGACATCATTTAGAGCCCTATTTAATCTCGTTCCATGGTCACAAAAATTATTATACCAAAACTAATCCAATCTAAACACGACATTATGAATGGTTTTGGTTCTCTTCTTTGTGTCTACGATTTATTTCTGGTATTTTCTGTATAATTAGGTTATCATTTGATGTAGAATGACTGAAGAAAAATATTGTATATCATGGAGGACCATTGCCTATTATTTGTAGACTTGACAACGATCTTTCATTGTGTGATTATTTGTTTGCCAAATTATGTATGCAATTGATAGCGCACAAATCATTTCTTTTCCTGCTCATATGATGCTTGAGCAGCTTGACAAAGGAAGAGCAAACCAGAGAATGTTTTTATGCATCTTTATTCATTGTGCAGTATTTTATATAATTTATACATCTATTACCGTTCCTTTTATACAAAATGAATATTACGTTGTGAGTAAAAAGCTGGATGCGATTTGTTGTATATTTTGGCAGTGACAGTGAGTTGAAAATGGCAAAAAACATTGGTGGGTATGATATCTCTTCCTTGTGCTGTATTTATACGCGATGAGTGGTTGTCTTCGAATTTGTTAGAGCTTTTGCTCTTTCTGCTGGCAAAGCCAGTATGATTCTTGGTTTCGAAAGGACTCGCAAAATATTAGATTTAAGGAGCCAAGGTTAGGTAGTGGTTGTTTTTGCGTGCTTGCGTGTAAATCACCAATCCAATAATTTCCTTCTCCTCTAAGTTAAAGTTGGACCATAATCGTTTCCTTCCTTCGTTTCATCCCGTTTGCTATGCAAATTCTTGCTTCATATCATTCCCCATCATGCAAATGTCTACCCCTTTTTAGGCAGATAGACCTATAAAATCTTAGAATTGAGGACCCCGCCAACAAGACTTGCTATTAGGCGACTTCTTATGAAATCACCTCTAACTGTGGGATATTTCTTAGTATGTAGTATTCACCAAAAATATTTGCCATTTTAGGGTATTTTTTTATAAAATTTCGAATTTGTGGTTGTTTTAACAATAATTCTGAATTTATGGAAGTTTTTACTCGCATGCACCAGTTAGAGTGGCGCGCACTACTGTTCACCTGGTGCGCCACTTCATGTGCCCCACGTGCATGCTTCCATGCACGTAAGTTAGCAATTTTTTTTTTGTTAATTTAATTTTTTTTTTGTTGACCATTTTTTAATTTATTTATTAAATTTTGTTAATTATTTTTTAGAAAAATTACGATACAATTTATAAATTAGAGTTTGATAAATTACTAATAAAAATTAAGTAAATAAATTAAATTAATAAATTATAAATTAAAGTATTTAGAATTTAATCATATATTAAGTAAAATTTAGAAAATAATAATTTATAAAAATTTTTAGGGATAAAAAATGTAGAGAAAATTTATAAAAGTTAAGTTTTTTTTTTACGCATAAAAGTTTAACCACATTATTA
>CATIWF010027495.1:0-23423 GCA_949630135.1 Balakata baccata
ATCTTGGCTATCACGAACTTTCCTGTGACTGTCACGGATGCTACGAGGAATTCCCTGCCATATTAGTTTGCGGCCATTCCCACCAACTTCTAAGCTATAGCTAAATTTTTTTGCTTCATTATCATCACCCATAAAACGTAAAAAGGCCATATACACTGGTGCCATACCTAGCTGGAATGCCTCAAAATGCAAGCAGAATTGTCTTCCAAAACAGTTGAAGACCTGACAGGAACATAGGATTCGTAACATTAAAATTGCCAAAGCAAAAAAAGTAAGAACTTTAGGAGGTATTGTATAGCAGGACTTACTGTTAGCATCCATGTGGCATTTTCAACTTCATGTGGATTTGATTTGACATAACGGTGATTAAAGGTACACCCATCATGCATGTCAACCTTGTGATCATCCTTGAGATGTGCAACAAGGGTTGGGATGTCACCTGTGACGGTGCATTCAGATCCAGCATAAGGACAACTGTAGGGACGGAATCGACAGTGTTGCTCATGCTTGAGTTTGCTGTAATATGGGAAAATATCATGACATCCCAAGTCCTGGTACTTGCAGGGCAGTTCTAGTGATTCTGCAACTTTCTCTAAAGCTAAACACCTTATATTTCCAAGTTCATAGCGACAAGTAGGGCAACAATTATGTACTCTAATCTTGCAGTTCGAACATAATGTATGTCCATTTGGACACTGTATAATATAGAAGGAGATAAGGTCAATAGACTTCATCAATGTAGCTGGCAATTTCGAAAGAAGTATAAAGAATAAAGAAAATGAAGAAAAAGACTTCAGTTTTTATTTATTTAAAATGGTAATTTAAATGCTTAAATTTGGCTAAGAAGAGTAAGCAGAAAAAAAATTGTTCTGGTAAACTAAAACCCAGATTCCTAATTAATTTTAACAATACAAGAAACTGGGTCATAACCAGAACAAAAAATCTTGTTTCTTTCACAGAAACAAAATGCAATTTTATGAGTTTTCCATACCCTTATCATATACATGGCCATGGGTCATAGCCCCAGCACGGAATGCTAAACTACCATATTTGCAGAAAACAAATGTTAAAGCCATGAAGACGGGAAAGTAGATGAAATTAACAGACCTGGTGAATTGGTGGGTACATCAAATTTGTGCAGACAGGGCACTCAAGGAGCTCGTGCACACCATTGTTGGAATAAATTCCTTGCTTTCCACCCAAGCCAACCGTACCTTTTGCAGTTGTACTATTATTCTCTGCTTTTGCTGTGCCAATCTCATAGTCAGCAACTACAGGGTGAGTCTCCAGAACCTCTTTGCAAGCACTGCCTCCAGGCGCCATTGCTACCCAAAATGAGCACTATTTTAAAGTTCAATGACCAAACTCAGCACTTGTGCCAATTTTCTGAAGACTCAATAGCCCACTAGCCTGTGAACACAACAAGGGCATCAATTTACATTTTACAAGCAGTTATGCACAACATACGCAATTCAAATTCTATTTTTCATATAGTACTATTACTTTGGCCAATAAGTATGTTTAAAATGTTTAAGTTCATACAGAAGGTCAAGAATGCAGATTGATTTTTGGCACCAAGGCAACCTACAAATATCCATAAGCATGACTGGTGGAATTGGAAGTCTGAGGGTGTCCCTGACATCCATACAGAAAGCTCCATCTACGGTTAAGAACAATACTTATAAAACAGTGGCAACAAAACAATGAATAATTTGGTTGGTTCCATTTTTCTTGTCTTTTGTTCTTTTTCATAAACCTTTAAGTGGCATCTCAAAAAGTTGAAGACCAGTATAGATCGGAGAACAACATGGAACATTCAATACACAGGCAAATCAAGAATAAAAATTAGGAAACGAAGTTAATTAACTAAGAAGAGAAAAGCAAATAAAGGTAGCACTTTTCTGCTGTCAATGGAAAATTTTAAGGACAAGAAAGAACACGAAGAGAAGTAGCTAGCCGCAGATAATGAAAATTCTAAGGAGAAGAAAAGAACATAAAAAAAGAAAAAGGAACTATTCAGGCATAACATACGCAAATGACGTTGCTGAATGAAGAGTAATGAAGCTGAAAACTTCATGTAGAGCTGTAAAATTAAGCAGAAACAAAAACTGGCCTAGGCAATCAAAGGGCTTTAATCTCTAATTCCTCCAGACTCATAAAATTAGTTCCCCATTCAGAAGCAATTGACAATGAGAAAAACTATTCAAGATTAAGCAGGAAATCACCTGTGTCCAATGCTTATACAATTAATGTACTAAAAAGTTGAAAAAAATAATCATTTAAAGTTTCTAACAAAGTTGCTGACCTAAATCAAGTATAAACGTGAAAAAAACTACGAGACAAGAATGCCAAAGAAAGCAAAACCAGTTTCAAATTTTCCACAAACCAACGATTTTATATACAGAATTCAAACCTGTATTGTGCCAAATACAACCTTTAAATTTACAATGTTCAGCAAAAAGAAAAAAACCATTATATGAGACAAAAATAACTCCATTTCCATATCTATGCCTAATTTTCTCCACCCAAGGCATATTCAAACCTATTTCCCAATCCACTCAATCAGTCCAATCAAACACCACGTTTCTAATTTCTGACGAATATAACAAATTAAAAGACAAAATCATATACAAAGATACCCAATTTGAGATTATCCAATCGGTTGTATCTTCACATACCAGCAATATGCACAATCAAATCCAAAACAACAGTGAATTGGGAAAAATCCTAAATTAAAAAAAAATAAAACAAAAGTTGACACGCACGAACTCCGCATTACCCGGACATGAAATTCGAGGAAAAAAAAAATATATCTTGTTTGCATCGGTGACGAAATCTGACTCTCTATATGCTGCTTCGCAATCCGGATACGGGTAAGGGTTTGTGTGTGTGTTTTTGAAATGAAAATAATAATAATAATAAAAGTATATATAGGAAACTGCTGGGTTTATTATCAATTTTTTTAAAAATAATCATAAAAAGAATATTTCCTCCAAAGCTCAAACGGTGACGTATTCGAAAATGTATAGTTTATTTTTAAGATGTTAAGATATTGGTGAGTCCAAATGAATAATTATTAGGTTAATTACATAAAAAAAATTTTAACTTTATAGTTTGTCACAATTATATCCAATTTTTTAAAAATTTGAGTTTAATTAGATGCATTTTAGATTTTATAACAAATATTATTTCGGATAAATTGAACTTCACTTTGATCTTACGTGACAATAATATAGAAAAATATTTAAAATGTAAAAAAATGATGTAATGTAGCGCCAAAATAGAGAATTTGGCCTATCAGATGGGAAGAGATGACAACTATTGACGTAGAGAATTATAATATTACTACTATTGACGTAGAGAATTTTTAGAGTTTGCTTAATTATAATATTTTTATTTTTGGCAGATTAGAGGTGGAAAAATGAAGGTTTCTCTCATCTTCATTTTGGAGCAATCAGATTTGCTCTTTCCTATCATGGAAGAAAGAGATTACTAGTCTTTACTTGATTGGCTTTACTAGATACCAGATATCTCTAGTACCAAAATGCTATTATAGGTACTGTTTAAACTTTTCTGAATGCTGGGACAATACTGTTTACCTTCTATTCAAACTTCAATTTGTCCCTTGAAGATCCTCATTATTTGTAACATAAAGGTATAACAATTATGTAAATTATAACAACTCAGTACTTTAAAAATTATTTGTAATATAAAAGTATCTCAACTTTTATTTTGTAACTAAATAATACTTCTGTGTTCAACTATTAGGGTTCGTTTAGTCAATTAAATTAAAAAAATTCAAAACGTGATTTTCGAATACTCAATAACACTCTTAAGTACCTCCCTTAATCTCTTAAATAAAAGTATGACATGAAATATTTAAATAAATTTTAACAAAAACAAAATTAATTATAATACCAAGTTAGTAAAATTGAAATTAATCTGATGTGAATATTATAACTAATTTTATTTTTATTAAAATTTATCTAATGTGGATATTTCATATCACACTTATATTAAGGAGGCTAACAGTCGAAGACGAAAATACTATTTAGTTACAAAATAAAAGTTGAGGTACTTTTGTGTTACAAAATAAAAATTGAGATACTTTTGTATTACAAATAATCTTTGAGATAATGATTTGGTTGAATTTTTGTTATTTTTTTGACTTTTTATAGTTAATTAGTGCTTAATTAAATTTAATTATTGCTCCTATTGGTCAATTAAAATTAATTAAAAAGATATTTTAGATTTTATCCAAAATAAACTTTGATTTTGGACTTCTTCTACTAACTTTCCAAATTTTCAATTTAGTACTTGAACAAATTTATTTTCTTAAATTTCATATTTCAAATGACATTATCTCCTCAAATTGAACATACCAATATTCTCAGAAAAAATTTCTCTTCGGAGTGGTCTTTCCAATTTTGCAAAATGACAACTAGTGCAAAAATTACGTTTTTACGGTTTAATCATTTTTCTAAATCATACTCGTAAAAATTCATTTGAAGTCCGATTTCTAAATTATCAATTTTAAAAATCTTAGAATTCAATTGTGATAGTCTTGGCATCATTGTAATAATAAACGCATATTTCTAACTCTCAATCGGAAAATCGGACTGTAAACTGCATCAAGAACATTATTTCTGCAAATCGAAGCTCTTAAACTCAAAATATTCTCATATAACTTCACCTATGACTTTAAAATATTATTCACCCCATCATAGCATGCTTAACTTGAATTCTCACCTCCGTCAAAAATTATGTATTCTCGGCCCAGTCCATTGCTTTGATTTACGTGTATGACATGAAATCGCAACGTTTTATCAAATCAACTCAATATTCATATTAAGTATCATATTATCGTATTAAATTAAATTTTTCTCACTCATATATTCGTATTTAGATTCTAGTCAGTATGCATTCGTATTGCAGTACAAACGACAGTAATACATGTATATGGTTAGGGTCTATATCGCATACGTGATATAGAAAATAAATTAGAAAACAATATTAAAGCATTTCGATCAAATCTAGGTGATAAATATTCAAGTTCTGATTTTAATAATTATATATATAAAAAAAGAATTGTCATATAATTTACTCCACCTGACACACATCAACTAAATGATGTGAGTAAAAAAAGAAATTGTACATTGTTAGACATGATACGAAGTATGATGAGTTATACTGACTTACTTATCTCCTTCTAGGGATATACTTTGGAAACAATATTATATATTATTAATAGAGTTCCTTCTAAATTTGTGAATACTACTCCATATGAGATATGGACTAGTAAAACTCTTATATTATCTCATTTTAAGATATGAGGTTGTCCCGCCTATATTCAAAGGCAAAACACAGATAAGTTAGAGGAACGGTCCATTAAACGCCAATTTATTGGATATGTTGCTAGAAATAATTTAGGATATTATTTCAATCTACTTGACGAACAAATTGTTATTGTGAGTAGATATGTCATTTTTTTTAGAATGAGTTTCTTAAAGAAGGAGACAAAGACAAACATATTGTTTTAGATGAAGAGTTGTTTGAAAAACAAATTCAAGTGGCTGAATCAATGGAGATTGATAAGTCAATTGAGTCTAACATGACAAAGAATATCACTTCAGCTCCTAAAAGATCTGAAAGAGATTTACGCCCTCCTAGATCATATGAATTTACTGTTGAATATGACCAAGAGTTATTCATATTTAGCCGTAATGATCAAACAAAAGATCTTATCACTTATGAGGAAGCAATGTTTGACATTGATGCTCGTAAGTGACAAGAAGCAATGTAAGTTGAGATAGATTCCATATACCGGAATCATGTTTGGGAACTTGTAGACCCACCTGAATGAATAGTTCCAATAGGTTGTAAATGAGTTTATTAGCACAAACTAGATTATGAATGAAATATTGATATTTATAAAGTTAGGTTTGTAGCGAAAGGGTATCGCTAATCGGAAAGAATTGACTATGAAGAGACATTCTCTCTCGTAGCCATGCTTAAAAATATTTAAATACTCTTAACTATTGCAGCATACTATGATTATGAGACATGACAAATGAATGTCAAAACTGTTTTTCTCGATGGATTTCTTGAAGAAGAAATTTATATGGAATAATCTAAAGAATTTGATTTTGAAGATAGTTCTAAAATGTGCAAGTTTAAGAGATTCATTTATGGTCTTAAGTAAACTTCAAGGAGCTGGAATAAGCGTTTTGATGAAACCATAAAGAGTTATGATTTTATTCAAAATCCTAATGAGGCTTGTGTGTATAAGTAAGCTAGTGGGAGCAAAATTGCTTTCTTAGTCTTGTATGTTGATCATATTCTAATCATGGATAATGATGTTGATTTTTTAACTGACATAAAAGTCTGTTTATCATCCACCTTATCCATGAAAGGCTTGAGAGAAATAGTTTACATTATTGGTATTAAGCTATATAGAGATAGAGCTAGGAGAATGTTAAGGCTGTCCCAAGCCCTTTGTTTAGAAAATATCCTAAAAATATTTTGGATGGAAAATTTCAAAAGATGATTAATACCTGTGAGATATGAAATGCATCTTTCTAAGAAGATGAGTCCAAAAACTCCTAAAGAAAGAGCACGAATGGCTGACATACCATATGCTTCAGCTATAGGCAGTCTAATGTATGCTATGTTGTGTACTAGACCAGACATAGCATTTGTTGTTAACTTGACTAGCAAGTATTAGTTTGATCCGGGTGAAAGACATTGGACAACAGTCAAGGCAATTTTTAAGTACTTAAGAATGACTAAAGATTTATTTTTGGTTTATGGAGGAGACAATCTGAATATGGTTGGATACACATATTTTAATTTTCAATCAGATATGGATGAATTGAAATCTACGTCAAGGCATGTGTTCACTCTGAATGGTGCAACAATGGTATGAAAAAGTTCCAAGCAAAAGACAATTGCTAATTATATAATAGAGACCGAATACATAGCAGTCTTAGATGCTGCCAAATAAGCCATGTGATTGAAAAATTTTCTAATAGATTTAGATGTGGTTCTATTTATTCAAAGTCTTATTTCTTTGTATTGTAACAATAATGAAGCAATAACACAGTCTAAAGAACCAATGTCTCATAAGAACTTCAAATATGTGCTTCAGCTTCAGCGTTATCATTTGAGCGAGGTGATATCTCGGTGCTAAAAATTCCATCAGTTGACAATGCAGCTGATCCATTCACGAAGCCAATTACTCAAGCACAGTTAGACAATCATCTTCAGAAGATAGGTCTTAGATACTGTAGTGAATGACACTAGTACAAGTGAGAGTTTGTTATCAATGATGTATATGTCCTAGAGTATTCACTTATTTTTATATATTAAATAATATACCACAATGGACACATTTCATATTCAAATTGTTGATTAAATTATGAATGCAGTGGTTATATATACTATAAAATATACAACTCATAGATTATCCATAGATAATTTATTATCAAGTTGTTGATAATAATGAGATAAATATATTTGGTAAAAGATAATTTTAAAAATATTCATAACAGGAAAAGGACAGTGAATTGAATATTCATTGAATATTTAGGTTATTACATGGTTTATTTTGAGGTGGAATATCATTTTCCATAATATAATAATATCTGGATAAATCAGTTGGTTCTTAAAGAGTTAATGGTACCGAATAATAACGTTTGATAATAACTGCACAGATAGTGCTTAAAGTTAATAGTTATTATATTGGTTATAATATATGAGTCTTTTGACTTGAAGTGTCAATAATGTCATTTCATGAGTAGTGGATATGGTTTTGCCTTGTACTGAACTATTCATGGTTGGTAATCAAGCTTGTAGTCACCACAGTTAGTCATGTAGTGATACATGATATTAATAATTGTAGGACTTGTTACCTTGTAGCACCAGAGCAAAATTCTAATGGAGTTGATATTTTTGTTCTGATAAAATAAATTTCTAATCAGAAAAAATATGACTTATTCAATGTAATATTGATATTATTAATTAGATTAATAATAGTAAGTCTTATTTTAATCAAAATGCAAAATATCACTTATTAATATATTTACCAATATGGTTTCACATGCTATGACTATAATTAATATCGAGATTATAACGAGATAACTTAATATTAGTTTTAGAGATCAAATTAATATTTAAGATTTTATCAGTAATTAAAAAGAGAATTATGGAAAGATACTTAATGTATCCAGATATACAAGGAATTTGAAAATGATGTCCAATATAATATTAAAGATTTAATATTATATTTCAATTTCGATAAAATTATTGACTTTATAAATCACACTTAAATTAAATTATTTGCCTAGTCAATATTTATAGATATGTGAAATAATTTAATTAAAAATTAAATTAGAAATGATCACTTATACTTTTTGAGTTAAAAATAATGTTGATTAATTTTAACTATTTATCATATTTATAATTTTAATTAAACTATTAACTAAAATTATCATAATTTAATTAATATATTAAAATATTTATTATTATTAATAAAAATAAATAAATTTATTAATTAATGGTAGTGATTTGAATTATAGAGATAATTCTAAATACTATTAATTATGAAAATAAAGAAAAACGACAACAGAAGAAGAAATCGAAAAAAAAAAAAGTCGAAAGTAAAAACAAAAAAATTCCACACCAACCCTCTGCCTAAATTTAATGTTGTGTTGATTTTTTTTTTTCGTTTTTTTTTGGGTTATAATTTTTTCTTTGGCCTTTAGCCTTTCGCCTTCTGCTTCTTCTGTTTTTTTTTGGGTACACATTGCGATCTGCTGTCGAAAATTTTCTCTCTTCCAATAAGCTTAGAAGGAAAAATAGCAGGGGAAACTCTTAGGTATTTATAAATTTATAATAATGAAATATTCATGATTTGAACTAATAAAAAAATTTCACTAAAAACGATTAAAATTTTTTATTTTTTTTATTTGATTTGTATACTTAGTGAATTCGTTTATAAAAAATTTATTTAAATTTTTTATTTTTTTATTTTATTCTAAAAATTATAAAATAATTTTAGTAAATAAATATTATTTATAAATATTATAAAATATAATTAGTAAAAGTAACGAATAAATATTTAAAGTTAATACCAAAAATATAGTTTCATATCATGCACTATTTAATAGCATATTTTAATTAAATTAAAATTTTTTCAAAATATCTAATTTTAACCGAAAACTATAATTCCTGATACGACGAGAAAGAAAATAAAAACAAAAGTTCTCCTCCCTCCATACTGGAAAGCCAAGTCCACCAACCCAAATTCTATATATGCCACAATCGTTTGTGTCCAAGTAATTACATCTTTAACTGGCATGCTCTCAAACGAGGCCTCTGCACCTTTTAGATTCCTCCATTTTGCATAGAACCCCATAACTGCATTGCTAATACTTAATTTGGATTCTAAACAATTTATTAAATTATAAATTAATCTCAAGACGGCTGATTCATTTTTCTTTTTATAAAAAAAAATAAAATTTCCGCTGATACATCAGATAAATTTATTAATTAAAAACTATTTAGATAATTTTTGCTGAAATTCTTTATGACCCAAAAATTTGGATTTCTTTTTTTTTTTTTTTTTTGGGCAAAAGGCCGTCCGAAAATATAAAATGTAAGAAAAGTATTTCTAAAAGCAAAAATTAAAACTCGAGTTGACTCACCTCTTACGTCGGACTCGGAAACCCACTTGGCCCTACCCATCTAATCCGGTTTTAACTTGTACACTGTACCAAACCCTAATGAAACAGTGTTCTAGATCCTTCTGAAGAAAACACCGCTCTCTCCTTCTGCTCTGCCCCAGTTACGTGGAAATGATTATATTTTTTTAGAAAAATCGAAATTCTAGAGCCTTCGAACTTTAGCTGCTCCTTCCTTATCTGCTTTCTCATTCGAATGACTGTTCTCTCTTACCAAATTTCGATTTAAAGTTCAATCTTTTATTCATCCATGGCCAGGTACGGAGAGGGCGATAAGCGCTGGATCGTAGAGGACAGACCAGATGGTGCTAATGTTCACAATTGGCACTGGGCGGAGACGGATTGTATGGAATGGTCTCGAAGTCTACTTTCTAAACTCCTTTCTAATCTTGTTATTCTTAATGGTGAAGGTAACATTTTCATCCAGATCAAGAATCTTGAGAAGCTGGATGGTGAAGCGTATGTTAATGTACGTAAAGGAAAAATTATTCCTGGTTACGAGCTTAATGTTACCCTTTCATGGGAAGGTGAAGCTAAGGATTCTGATGGAAAATCTTTGCTTAAGATCGATGGATCCGTCGAGATTCCGTATATCTCGGACGAGAATGCTGACGAGGATCCTGAAATTAAGGTGACCGTCAAGGATGACGGTCCCATTGGAAAGAGATTGAAGGAAGCAATGGTGACGAAAGGGAAACCGGTGATTGAAGAGAAAATTAGGGTCTACGTTCAGAGTATGGCAAAGGGTGGACCTGCTAAGGATGAATTGGAAGCTAAGAAGGTCGCTCCTAAGGGACAATCGGCAGATGCAAAGAAAGCCTCAACTACTGCTACACCCGATGCGGTGGAGAAGAAGGAGGTCAAGAAAGAATCTAAGAAGGGGTTTAAAACGATCAGTTTGACGGAGAAGTTTAGTTGCAGAGCTAAGGATATGTTTGAGATATTGATGGATGAGAATAGATGGAAAGGTTTTACGCAGAGTAATGCAAAAATTAGTAAAGAGGTTGGAGGGGAATTCAGTATTTTTGATGGTTCAGTGACAGGGACCAATGTGGAGTTGCAGGAAGGGAAACTGATTGTGCAGAAGTGGAGGTTCGGCAGTTGGCCCGATGGTGTTATTTCCACAGTAAGTTGTTTATTGTTTTTGAAAGCTCTCGACTCTAGTTGGTGTATGTAGCTTCCCTTTCATCATTTAAGTACGCAAAAAATTGAAGAAGTTATTGGCTTCGATTGATTTCTTGGTTGTTTCTGCTGTCGGCTGAATTGGTTACACATTTTTGGAGAATGCTTTGCTGAATATTTTGGAATTGTTGCAGGTAAGGCTTACTTTTGATGAGCCTGAACCTGGCCTCACTGTAATCAAGTTGATGCATACCGAAATTCCTGAAGAAGACAGGTTGGTTTTTGCTTATATAATGTGTGAAAGTTTGTGACTTTGCCATAGTTTTTATGTTCATTATGTTGACTTTTATATTTTGGTTCTGTTGCTTGGTGCAGATATGGGAACGCAACTGTAGTGGAAAACACGGAGAGAGGCTGGCGGGATCTAATTTTCCATAAGATACGTGCAGTTTTTGGTTTTGGCATATGATTTTTTTGGATACATTCAACAAAATGTAGAATTTTATCAATTCATCTTTACCTCGGCAATGAAACTTGATCTATGAATGATGGGATTATAATCACTGTTTTCCATTTTGGATTGTCCAGGTGTTTGTAGTCTCTTTTAAGCTGATTGTTATGGCACTCATGTTTTCTAATAACCAAAGACCAAAGTGCTTTGTTGAATTGAAAGTTCGATACAAATGACAGAATGTTTGTCCTAAAAAGATCATAAAAACCCTTTTTGTTGAATATCCCTGCAGCTCGTATTATATAGTTCAGTTTATTTTCCATTTCAAATGCAATTGTAACTTTTTTAAAATTATGCACCTTACAGTTGCAGAGGTGGCATTGATAACTGTAATCACATATGCATTTAGGTGTAGCCCTATCTGATAGTGTACAAAATTTTAGTCCGATTAGTTTAATTATGCATAATGTTTGTTGTATGACTTGATATGTTATTCTCTACATTTGTTGGTCGTTATATACCGTTCAGTGTTCCTGGCACAGGGTAGCTGCAAAAACCCCCTGACAGTTTCTAGGCAGAGGTTTTAACTTTGGTTTGTAGTATGCCTATAGAAACTTAGGTTTGTGACAATCAATCGAAATTATGCGCCATTATGTGTTGAGCTTTTTTCTATTTCACTTTTCCTTCTGGGTTTTACCACCTGTATAAGTACCTGAATAGGTGTTGTTACCTGGTAGGGGTGGGATTGGCCAGTTTCAACTTTCAATGTTGTATTGTAATGGAACTCCTTATTGCTTGTCTTGGAAAATGTAAAATTGGTGGCGTTGCCATTAGTTTAGTGGCCGCAATCTTTTCATTGATATTCCCATACTGCTCGTTTGGCCGATTGTTTTTGTTTCACTGAATAGCATTGCTATTCTATTGTGGCGTGGAAGTGGTAAGTTAATTTATTGGTCTCACATGCACTATTATGGTGCGTGAGTTTTCCAATGTACAATAGTTGGTGGTTGGATAGTGGAATGGAGACCATGTAAGAGATTTATTAGTGGTTGCGGTTCTGTGGAAGTCATGGCAAACTTGACAAATGCTTGACCCTAGGTATCAGTTTTTGTTTGTTACGGAGGCCTACATATCATGATACTTAGTCCTACTTTGAGGTTAGTGAACAGGATATGCCCTGTGAAATGAGTGAATAATGGGGCCAGTATTGCAGCAAGCTTAGCTAGGTTAAAGAGTACTGTGTCAGTAAGAGTCATGAGAAATGGTTATAACAAATTGCTTTAAGTCACTCCAATGAAAATTTAGCAGCAGTTAAAGCCAACAGGACCCAACTGTATGATACTTTGGAGTCCTTCTGATGCCTGGTGCAGGGGTCCTGCCATGGGGACTATGCTTAAAAGTCTGTGTTGAAACATGCATTTGTTTACACATTGTTGCTGATGATTTTCTTGGCAATGGTAGATGATGTAGCTGTGAAATCAAGGATTAATTGGTTCTGGAAGTAAGATCAAGATCGACCATATAGTAGCTGCAATAAAAACTAAAATTCAGTGATTGTGTTTGTGTGATTGTTAAGGTAGATCTGTGTATAATCTTTAATATAACATTTGAATTGATTGATGGTGGAGTCGAGTTTGGACTTGTACGAATCAACTTCCAACAAAATGACAACAATCACAGCCATACATCCTCCGTATTGTATAATCGAACAATATTTCCAATTTTTCTATTAAAATTACATAGAAATTTTATTTTGGTATAAATTTAGGGAAAATTATTATTTTGACATAATACACTAGTTTTCTTGAAATTTAAAAACTATACGATTTTTAGTCGATATTTAATTCTCATTAAACTATATAGTTTTTTTCTTAAATTTTAAGACATTTATTGTTAATGAGAAATACTATTTTTTTTTTTCTCAGGAGATATTAATATAATATATCAAATTTCAGAAAATATTATTATAATAAATTAAATTTGTAGAAGTAATAGTACAATATATTAAATTTCAGTATAATTTTCAAATTTTAAGAGTACTAACAGGAAAAAATAGTAATTATTTTCATAAAATTAGTTTCAATATCAATAAACCGGTTTCCAAACCTAGCTATCCGTAGAGTGTTGAGAATTTTGTCATGTGATTGCAAACAGCTCTAGCTATGACCAAACATTATGTCGACATTATTTCACTTCTTAAGGACCAAAATGTCCTCATCCTTCTTATAATGAGCTGCAAAATCTTCACCCAAACTCCTACATTCTTACTTTCGCTGGTTTTATGAAATCCAAAGCTTATAATTCAAGGTGTGAGTGATACATTTAAAAATAATTAATTAGATTAGATGTAAGGAGTCATTTGCCCATTTTATCATTTTATATTTGGCAATGCAATTACTATTAAATAATTAAATAGTTGTTTTGTTTCATAAAAATAAATTTATTTATTTTAAATTATAATATAGTAATTCATGAACTTAACAAAATTACAGAAAATAGGCAAAACTCAATAAAATAATTACATAAAATTAATTTTTTTTTTCAAAAAAAAAAATCTCTCTTCCTTTTTATCCTTTTCCATTTTAACCGTCTGTGACAAACAGCTTTATCAAAATATTTTACACTGCCATTTTCCAATTCCATTGCCATAAAGCCTCGAATTCATTCATTTCTCTCTTCTCTCAATCCATAAAAGCAGCGGCAAATCTCATCATCGACCAAAAACCCACTTACGTCCTCTTCTTCTTTGTCTATTAAATCTCTATCCCGAATTTTCTCTTTTTCTTTTTTCGATCTGTTTTCTCTTTAATCCAATCCGCCGCTCTTTTGACGTCCCTTCGAATCCATCCCAATTTGTAACTTTTATCTCATAACCAATCGATCCATGTAATTTCAATGAATTTGCTTATATTAAATTGAATCACGTTTTTTTACAGTTTGATTCTTTTTAATTTCGTTGAATCGATCGGTTTTTTTTGGATCCGCTTTTAGCTTCAAATGAGGGTGTAGAAATGGGAAGCGAGATTATGGATGAATCTATGACAGTTTGATTCTTTTTTTTTTTGAAAAAAAAAATTATACATAGAAAATAATAAGATGCCAGGAATAGCGCAGAGAAATGAGCTATTTACTAATGCATCATCTGGCGTTTACTCGATATCTGCCAATGGATTCTGGTCAAAGCACCGCGACGAGGTTAGCTACAACCAGCTCCAGAAGGTACTAGATTCCTTCTCTTATTGAATTGGATCAGTATTTTCTAGTTAATTAAGATTTCCTTATGTTTGGTTTGTATTGTCTAGATTGGATCCTGCTGCCCAAAGTTATTTATTTATTGTGGTATATGTTGGGTAGTTTTTGATGTTTGGAAGTGGAGTTTCGTTTACGAGATCCACTGTAACTCCTTGTTACGTATTTTGTAGGGTGTTTAATTGACGATACAGCATTAAATTCTGTAGAAATTCAATTGAGTTTACTGATAGCAGTTATTTTAATTGTGGGTTTGGTGACTGCATATTGTCATTTATTTTTTTGGGTGATAGGCTCTAGGTTGAAGCAATGGCATTTCATTGCTTGCCTGGTTGCTTAGAGGACAAGTATTAATCTTTTGGTATTAGGTTTGGTCTTTTTAATACCACCTTATTGAAATATGGTTGCAAGAGTAGAATTCTGCTAATGAGAATTGTTTGTTTATGTTGGTTTTTCAATCCATTGATAACCAAGGTACCCCTTCCCTAGCTCCATGTTGTGCAATCTAGCACAAATATTTGGTGGATATAGTTTCTTACCTCGCCTATATGCTTATGCTATTTGGAGGAATGTTTTTGATTCTCATCTTCCTAAGAATTTGAAGACTGTTAAATGTAGTGAGTTGATAACCGCTCAGTAAATTTTTTATGCACGTGTAGTTCTGGAGTGAGCTGTCACCTCAAGCTCGACATAAGCTACTGAAGATTGACAAGCAAACTTTGTTTGAGCAAGCACGTAAGAACATGTACTGTTCTAGATGTAATGGGCTATTACTCGAAGGTTTCTTGCAGATTGTCATGTATGGTAAGTCTTTGCAGCAGGAGGTCGTAGGTGGTCACCTTCCTTGCAACAGATCAGGAACCTCAAATAATAAAAATGATGGTGAATTAAATATGGTGAATGAGTGCCAAGATGAAATTCAGGATCCATCAGTCCATCCATGGGGCGGTCTGACCACAACACGTGATGGCTTGTTGACTCTTTTGAATTGCTATATGTATTCTAAGTCACTTAAGGGTCTCCAAAATGTAAGTGGCAATTGTATTTCATCTATCAGATTACATTTTTCTCCTCGTTGTGGCCTCTGATATTCTGCTTGAAATCAGGTCTTTGACAGTGCAAGAGCGAGGGAACGGGAAAGAGAATTACTCTATCCTGATGCCTGTGGTGGGGGAGGTCGGGGTTGGATAAGCCAAGGAATGGCAAGTTATGGTAGAGGACATGGAACAAGAGAAACATGTGCACTGCACACTGCCAGGCTTTCTTGTGACACATTAGTGGATTTCTGGTCAGCACTTGGAGAAGAGACACGACAGTCCCTTTTAAGAATGAAAGAAGAGGATTTCATTGAGAGGCTCATGTACAGGTCTGTGTGTGTTTAGCCAATTGCATATTCTTTATATAAATCTATACATCATTCAGTTTGAAATCAGTGGACTTGAAAATGAGAACTGAAGGCTAGTTGGCTGATCTGCTAATTGGAGCTTAAAGCTATATGTGCCACCACAGGTCTGTTTCTTCGTGAAACTGGAAAAGAAGAGAACTATAAGTAATTTGATGACAGAGAAAATGCAATTATGGTGTCTCCATTAGGTCTGCAGATGTGTCTGTATTTTGAGGTTTTCTGACACTTGTATAGGACAAGCTTGTCAGATGATTATTACTTCTTCAGTCTTTCCAGCCTTGAAATTTCATGATTTGTAATGTCAATAAATGTGCATTATCTTATGTCCATGTTTGTGACTGATCATTTTGATCCATATAAGTTAGTCTGCAATTTCATTGCTTGGACTGACCTTGAGGTGGTTGAAACTTGAAATGAAATAAGGGAAACAGAACATAAAACATTTTAAACTTTTCTTATAAACTTATGCTATCATGGCCTTTTAACAGACAATAGCTATAGGAAACTAAATGTCATTCCTCAGTATAGGAAATGAATAAAGTGGAATCATTGGTTATTGGAAAGGTGAAAACAACACTGAGTGATATAAGTTCCAATGTGGTTCTTTGAAGGGATGAAACATAGAGGAAATTTGCAGAGAAGTTAACTGAAAGGAGACACTATTAGGCAAAAAAAGGTCCAAATCTTGAATTGATATTTGGGGAGTAATTAAATCATGAATCAATGCTCTTGTGACAGCCAGAAAAAAATAAACATCTGAATCTACTCTATTTTTCTTCAATTTGAGGAGTAATTAAAGCATGGAACATCCAATGATTTGTCATTCACCCAGCTATTCGTTTTCCGAAGGTCTGTAGGAAACTATTTTATGAGGCTATGACGAAAATTAGTTTTCTTTTGATTGTGCTCAATATCTTTTCCCTTTCATTTCTTATACAATTTTTTGCTCTGTGCTTTGATTGATAAGGGTTTTGTCACTAAATCCAGCCTAAGTTACCATGGCACTAATATTAACTATTTGCTACTCAAACATTACTTATGTAACTGGTTACAACTTTGTCTTCTTTATTATTCCTACTTGAGTGCTGATAGTTCTCATGTTACACATTTGCCTATCACAGTTTTGTGTTCAATTGTGTCTCCTTTTCTTCAATAAAACTAGTCTTCATGCTACAGGTTTGATAGCAAGAGATTTTGCAGAGATTGCAGAAGGAATGTTATTCGTGAGTTTAAGGAGCTAAAGGAGCTAAAGCGCATGCGGCGAGAACCTCGCTGCACCAGTTGGTTTTGTGTTGCAGATACAGCTTTCCAGTATGAGGTGCTTTCTTTATTTTCTTAATCTTTGTGATTTTGGTTCTAAAGGATGATGATGTAAGATTTATCTAAGAAATCCTATCCATGTTATTGTTCTTACTGTATTATGTACTTGGTAGAGATTCATCACTTATTTGATTGGCATGACATGGTTTTTTGCTATCTCCTCAGGTGTCGGATGACACAATACAGGCTGATTGGCGCCAAACTTTTGCTGATGCTGTTGGATCATATCATCACTTTGAATGGGCAGTTGGAACAGGAGAAGGAAAATCTGACATTCTTGAATTTGAAAATGTAGGCATGAATGGAAGTGTTCAAGTCAATGGCCTAGATCTTGGTGATCTAAGTTCATGTTTTATCACCTTGAGGGCATGGAAACTAGATGGCCGCTGCACTGAGTTTTCTGTAAAGGCTCATGCATTAAGAGGTCAAAAGTGTGTACATTGCAGGCTAGTGGTTGGTGATGGTTTTGTTACAATCACTAGAGGAGAAAGCATCAGAAGGTTCTTTGAACATGCTGAAGAAGCTGAGGAAGAAGAGGTAATTGAAGTTTAATTGCCCCCTTTTTTAAATACATCTTGCTGCTTTAGAGTCCCATTCAATAGTTTTCAAAATGATTCTTTTTTACATTATAGTTAACGGTCATCTTTATATTTGCTGTGCTTCTAGGATGATGATTCCATGGACAAGGACGGAAATGAGCTGGATGGAGAATGCTCCCGTCCCCAAAAGCATGCGAAGAGTCCTGAACTTGCTCGAGAATTTCTTCTAGATGCTGCAACTGTTATTTTCAAGGAACAGGCAAGTTTATTGTCTTGCATTATGCTTCTTCTCGGTCTTTTTTCATTGTTAAATTCAAAATGAATAACTATTTGTTCACAGCTGTCATCTTGACTACGGAGCTATTATGTCCCAAATGTGCATATGTTATCTTCAGGCATTGAGAAAGCATGTGGTAGGTGGCTCACATGAATGCAGTGTGGGTTAAAAATGTTAAAGGAAGGAGTAATTGAACTGGTCATGGCAATTGAATGGTTGCCAATGGCAAAAGTAGCAATATTAGTTGTCATTGAGTTTGTACTGTTGTATTGATTTTAATTTGCAAATAAATGCATGCGAATTAATGTTCATTAAAGATGAGGAAAAGCGAAGTCAATGATCAAAATATAAGAAAAAAATCTTCATGATGTGGAAGGTTGGGCAAGTTCAAAAAATTGTTCACGGAATGACGTGGATTGAGCGGCTGGAGAATGCAATTAAATTTGAAAAAAGAAAAAGTTGTTTCCATAGTTAATTACTTTGTCAGGTGTGTAATAGGGTAATTGTGGTGGCCAAGCATATCTTTCTGTTGCTAAATGAAACGGTTAGGTCCTTTTGTGTGTCTTTTAGGCCTAAATTAAAAACTAATCGGCCATTAAACAAATCTGATTCGTGGATATACACATGCAACCACCTTTCCTGATAATTCTCTCTCATCATCAATATCTTTATAAATAGGTCATTGGTATATTAGAATCTTCACTACCTGCATGTTGGAATTTTCACATTTTTTTCTGAAGCTTATTCATCTGGTGTACTTTTCAGGTTGAAAAGGCTTTCAGAGAAGGAACTGCACGCCAAAATGCGCACAGTATCTTCGTTTGTCTTGCATTAAAATTGCTGGAAGAGCGTGTTCATGTGGCATGCAAAGAAATTATCACATGGGAAAAGCAGGTATTTCTGTTTGTCATTTGGACGCTATGAGTTGCAAACCAAACTTGGGGGAATTTTTATTTATTTTTGGAGAAATACATCATTTAGTGCAATTGCTCCATGCAGATGAAACTTCTTGAAGAAGAGGAGAAAGAAAAGCGTGAAGAAGAAGAACGGAAGGAGAGAAGAAGAACAAAAGAAAGAGAGAAAAAGCATAGAAGAAAGGAGAGGTTAAAAGGGAAGGAAAAGGATAAACAAAATAGGTGCCCTGAATCAAATGATACTCCTGAAAGGTCAAAGGATGAAATCTCAGGGAGTGTTGATGAAGATCCTAATACTGCCATGAACTGTAGGGAGTCTGTAAGTGACACTGTTGATATTTCTATTTCCAGGCCTGGATCTCCTTATATGCTTGAACAACAGTTCTCAAATGGGAATGCCACTTCCATAATGCAAAATGACTCATATGATAGTCTTGATGGAGAGATTACTAGTGTGAAAGATGGATCTGACTCTTTTACAAGTGAACAATCAAAATTGTCTCGTCAGAGATTGAAATTTCAAAAAGATGTTCAACTCGATTCCTCTTGGAAGTGGTCTGATAGACGTAGATTTGCAGTTATTTCAGAAATTGGGACTATGGTCAGTAGATCTGAGTCAAGGCATTACAGTGATAATTTTGAGACTCCTGCAAGGGGTGTCAATGGATCAAATAGGCAGTCAAGGATAAATGGACCAAAGTCCAATGGTCGAGCTTGTGGCCACAAGTTTGGTGAAAAGTTTCATAGCCTCAACAACAGAATGAATGACAGATATGACTTCCATTCTTGCAGCTGTCACCAAATTAGTGAATACAGGGTGAAGGTTGAACCTCATATCTCTGCAGTCAGAAATGGCCGAGAGTGCAAATCTGTTGGTAAGTCGGAACCTACATTGGATATATCCAATCAATTCTATCGGGGTGGCAAGTATGGGCAAATAGATTACATGCGTGAAAGTTGTGGAAGACACAAAAGCAAAATAACCACAGCCAACAATTCGTCTGGCAGAGATTTGCATCATTCTAAGAAAGTTTGGGAGCCTATGGAATCACACAAAAAATATCCCCGGAGCAACTCAGACGGTGATGTTACCTTGAGATCATCTACTTTCAAGATTGAAAAAGTAGAATCCAATGGTAACCTTTCTAAGTCATCTGGTGATTTGTGTTGTGAAGTTATTGCAAAATCTGGTGAAATTGATCATGAGGAGAATGGTACAAGGGATTCAGAAAAATCTAGCCAAGGAATCGACAGAGGCAGTCGGAATAGACATATTGTTGATGTGAAGGATTCTTGCTACTCAACAGAAGCCTCTTTCAATGACGTTAGTTCATGTCCTGCAAAAAACTCTGCCTTGAGTGGGACTTCTGATCCTAGCACTTCAAATTCTGATAACTTCTCATCATGCCTTAGTGAGGGAGATAGCATAGCAGCTTCGTCGAACCATGGAAATTTGGAATCCTCATCCACATCAGACTCAGAAGACACTAGTCAGCAATCAGAGGGAAGAGAAGCTTCCCTATGTCAAAACGGTTTCTCCAATTCTCATGACATGGCCATGGAGAACAAACCAAGTGCAGATGGAGGGGAGGCCTTTGGAAGCAGAAAACTCTTTGGGTTTTCAATAGCTGATCCGAGGATAAATAATGCAGGAAATATGCCAACAAAAACATCCCAAAGTACTGATAATGGGATGCCAAATATTGCTCTAGGTTCTCAACATCATGGCATGTTTCCACCCATGCAAAATCAAAATCTACAATTTCCAGTGTTTCAAGGTCCTTTGAATTACTACCACCAAAATCCAGTTGCCTGGCCAGCTGCTCCACCTAATGGATTGATGCACTTTCCCCACCCTAACCACTACCTATATGCTGCTCCAATCAATTATAGTTTAAATGGAAACTCACGCTTATGCATGCAGTATGGCCCCATGCAGAATCTGGTGACTCCCATGTTTAATCCTGGTACAGTTCCAGTTTATCAGCCAGTTGGCAAAGCCAATGGTTTGCAGTCGGAAGAACAAACAAAAACATGTATGGCGCTGGAGTCTTTAGCTGAAGCTGGGACAGAGAAGAAAGCTTCAGCCGGATCTTGTCTGACAGAAGTAGCACCTAGTGCAGAAGGTGGGAAAATGGATCATTCAGCCAAATTGCATGTCAGTGACACAAACTTCTCCTTGTTCCATTTTGGTGGGCCTGTAGCACTTTCAACAGGATGCAAACCAGATCCTGTGCCTTCCGAAGATGGGACTGTTGGAGATCGTTGTTTGAAAGTTTCAGCGGATCAAGTTGAAAACGATCCCGCTTGCTATAAGAAAGAGACTACTATGGAAGAATACAACTTGTTTGCAGCAAGTAATGGCCTAAGGTTTTCGTTCTTCTGATTTATTTATGAGAAGTTGTGACGTGGCTGTTTGGGAGTGCAGTCGCTGTCTTGCTCAGTTCCTGTTGGAAGTTTGAGTACTTTGAAAGCCAGTACACAATAATCTTCCTCTGAGAAATTTCCATTTTAGCTATAGTCTCTTCACTTGATTGATAACCAATTTGCCCTTTTTTTTTATTTTTAAATTTTTAAATTTTCAATGTAGAGAGAAAAAAGGTTGGAGAAGTGGGGTTATTGCTTCAGGTTTTCTGTACGAGTCTCCTTTTATTTTTCCTTTTATTAATGAAGCATTTGTTGGTACGAGAGTTTTGATATCATGAGCTTGTTGGAATCACAGATTATTATATTTCGAAGTTTTTACAACCCTTGCTCATAAGAATTCTTGTAGCTTCTACTCATTTCCATATTTGTGCATCTGCACGTGCTGGTGCCATTATAGAGTGGAGAAAATGAAGGGAAGGGACCAAAAGAACCGATAACAAAGGGTCAGTACGGCGCGGAAATTGCAAGAAAATAAGATTTACCGCAAGAAAAACGAAATAAAAGAGGAAATAAGAGAAAAAAGTTGACCTCCATTTCTTCAAGTGGCTGATAGAAGAAGCAAAGTTCATAGCTCGTTCACTTGAGTTGAGGTTGGACACTTGGGACTTCGAGTAGCTGCCTTTGTTTTGGGCTTTTGGCTCACTAGCTTTCCTCTTCCTTTTATTTTTAGAAATTTTACAAAAATATAAAAAAAAAAAAATTGAATACCTATTTATATTTTTAGTGGCGCTCAAAGTTTTTTTAGTAAAAACAAATTTCTAAAATTATAACAGTATTTAAATCTTAAAATCATTTCAAAATATGCATATACCGTATATTGTATGCATAGTTTGGGAATATTTTTATTCAATTTTTACAAAAAAAATAAACAAAAGACAAGGACAAGAATAAAAGCAACTAAATCATGGAGGAGGAGGAAGAAGAAAAAGATGAGAATTCAATCAAAATTTAAAACATTACAAAATCTTAAACAAATATTTTGGTATACTTTAGAGATATATTGAGTATACTTTCAAAATTCTTTATGAATATCTTGAAAATATTTTGGGGATATTTTGGATATACCTTAGAGGAATTTTTAAAAAATTCCTTATAAAGAATTCTCTGAGAATATTTTGAAAATATTTTGGAATACTTTGATATCTTTGGAAATTTTATAAAAATATTTCATATATATCTTATGATACTTTGAGTATATCTTAAAAATTTTTTAGAAGAAATTCCTTTGAAATAGTTTAGATATATTTTGAGATATTTATTGAGGATACTTAGATATATATTTAGAAATTTTATAAAAATACTTCAGTCTCAGAATATGTTGGGAATGCCTTGTATACCTTGGTGAAAATAATTAGAACCCAAAGAGGAGAAAACTAAAATGTGCAAACTAACAGAAAATTCAAACTAAAATGTGCATATCAAAATAATATGCAACTCTTTCCTTTATTACTCTCTCTCTCTCAAAACTCAAGTGAAAATTGAAATTAAAAAAAAAAAATTCAGTTTCCTACCTCCTTATTCTTCAATTCTTAATCTGGTGTAGTGATGCAAGATCTATGATGTTGCTCAGATGACGTCGTCCTTCTTGACCTATCCTTCCTTCCATCGCCATGACCTAATCTTCTTCCTTATCCATCGATGCCGTTGAATCTGCCAAGCCTGTATCCAACACCTCATATCCGAGCATCCAATCATCATTTTCTTTGGATCTTCAAGCTGCATGTGCCACATCATGAAGAAACTGCTTGGCTAACATCGGTGTTTCACCCACTGTTTTCAAATTGGACGACCACGAGACTTTGGCCTCCCTTCCCCTCTTCCTTCTAAGAAGATTAGCCTAGATTTGATAGGAGATGCAATTGATCAATCTTTGAAAAATTATTCAGTAAAATTGAAAATGGTTTCCGTACAAATAAAAAAGGAAAATTTTGTTTTTATTTTTGAAAGAGAGAGTTAAATATAGGTGTAAAGAAAAATTT
>CATIWF010027503.1:0-76487 GCA_949630135.1 Balakata baccata
AAAGAACTTTTGGCAGTTATATTCTCTTTAGATAAATTTAGATCTTACTTGGTAGGGTCCAAAGTGATTGTGCATATTGACCATGCAGCTTTAAAATATCTTCTAACCAAACCAAATGCCAAACCGAGACTAATTAGGTGGGTATTACTGTTGCAAGAGTTTGACTTGGAAATCAGGGATAAAAAGGGCAGTGAAAATTTGGTTGCGGATCATTTATCTAGGTTAATCCTTGGTTTTGATACCGTGACTGCTAAGAAGGGCATTGCTGAGACTTTTCCTGATGAACACCTCTTTGCTATAAATCACGAGCCTTGGTATGCAGATATTGTGAATTATTTGGCTTGTGGTATGTTCCGGCCTGATATGAGCTTCCAAGAGAGGAAGCAATTTCTCTATGTTTGCAGGAATTACCTTTGGGATGAATCATATCTTTTTAAGTGTTGTTCAGACCAACTCATTAGGAGGTGTATACCGGAGGAGGAGCAATATAGCATCCTAGCTTTCTGTCATGAACTCTAATGTGGAGGTCATTTTAGTGGTAAGAAGACGGCTCACAAAGTGCTACAATCAGGTTTTTTCTGGCCTTCTCTATTTAAAGATGCTCATAACTATTGTTTAAAATGTGATAAATGCCAAAGAACTGGGAATATAGGGAAGCAAAATGAAATGCCATAAATCTCTAATCTTGTTGTTGAATTGTTTGATGTTTGGGGCATTGATTTCATAGGTCCCTTCCCGGCTTCTAATGGTTATGAGTATATACTTGTTACTGTGCATTATGTTTCTAAATGGGTCGAGGCTATCCCAACGCGATCTAATGATGTTAATGTGGTTATCAAGTTTGTAAAGGAAAATATTTTCAATCGATTTGGGACACCAAGAGCTATCATTAGCGATGAAGGGAGCCATTTCTGCAACAAAGTATTTGAGAGTTTATTGAAGAAGTATAGAGTTTGGCATCGGGTAGCAACCCCCTACCACCCTCAAACGTCCAGCCAGGTCGGGGAGAGTAATAGGCAGATAAAGTCCATTTTGGAGAAGACTGTCCTTCCTTCAAGAAAAGATTGGGCTGTCAAGTTGAATGATGCCTTGTGGGCCTACCGGACAACTTTCAAAACTCCAATTGGAATGAGTCCTTATAGACTGGTGTTTGGGAAGGCATGTCATCTTCCGATTGAGCTTGAAAATAAGGCATATTGGGCCATCAAAGCCCTTAACATGGAAATGAGTGAAGCCGGAGTAGGACGGTTGCTCCAACTTCAGGAATTAGAAGAGTTACGATGCGATGCATATGAAAATGCCAAGTTATACAAGGAGCGAACCAAGCAAATGCATGACAAACTCTTGATCCGTAAGACTTTTACCCCTAGTATGAAAGTTCTTTTATTCAACTCACGCTTTAAACTTTTTCCAAGGAAATTGAAGTCGAGGTGGACTGGCCCATTCGAAATTGTGACTATATTTTCCTATGGTGTCATGGAATTGTTGAATCCCAAGACTAAGGAAACATTCAAGGTGAACGACCATCGAGTTAAACCATATTTTGAGGGCATCCCATTAGTCAAGGAGGTGGAAACTGTGTCTATCCAACCACCTTGACATAATGCACATAGATTGTTGTGCCTCGACAATCAATGTGGCGCTTCTTGGGAGGTAACCCAAATTCCAGATTAATTTTTCTTCAATTCTTAGTTTTAGTTATTTATTCATCTAAAAAGATTTAATTCTCATTTTATCTTGTAGGAGTGGTTGCCTAAGGAGTAGTGAGGATGCTGGTTTTGAAAAAAAAAAATAGAAGGGGCGGCACATATCAGGTAAGTGTAATGAATGTCTGCAAGTTCGTCACGAGCTCGCGACAACCGTCATGAGCACGTGATGAGAAAACACACCTTAAGCCACTGTCATGGGCACGACGCTCGTTGCGTACACGTGACACTAGCTCAGTAGCATATCATCGCACAACACCTCATCACGATCTCGCAATGGATGTCGTGTTCACGCGATGAAAAAACCCACCTTCAGCCAATATCGCGGGCGTGACGCTCGTCGCGTGCACGCGACACTGGCTCAGTAGCATATCATCGCACAACACCTCATCACGATCTCGCGATGGATATCGCGTTCACATGATGAAAAATCCACCTTCAGTCACTGTTGTGGGCGCGACGCTCGTTGCGTGCATGCGACACTGGCTCAAGCCGCACCTCATCATGACCTCGTGATGGCCATCACGATCTCGTGACGCAAACATCTCTACTTATGTATTTCTTTATTTAATTTTATTTTATTTTCATTTTTATGCTACTCATTCAGTTTTTTTTTCTTATTATTTTTTTAATTAACAAAATTTTTTTTTTACTCAATTAAACCCTAACTACCCTTTCCCCCTTCCATGCCATTCTTTCTCTTCTTCTTCTTCATTCTTTCTTATCTCCCCCCGCTCCTCCTTCTCGTATCTGTCTCCTGCTGCCCTCCCTCTTCTCCCCGTCCCAGTCTTCGCGTCGGTCCCAGTTCTCGCATCTATCTCCCGCTGCCCTCCCTCTTCTCCCCGCCCCAGTCTTCGCATCGCCTCCCAGTTCTCGCGTCTGTCTCCCACTGCCCTCCCTCTTCTCCCTGTCCCAGTTCTCGCGTCGCCTTCCTGTGTCTTCTTCACTCGTTGCCTCCCCATTCTTCTCACGTCTGCCTCTCCCCTATTCCTCTTCTTTTTGCTTTTTTCCTCTTTTTTTTTTCTTCATTCACCCACACTCATCACAATGGGTAGGTATAAGACATTGGCACAATGAGGCCATATAGTGGCAACTTCAGATGATTCTGACGACGACGATATTAGTCTTCTCGATAGTGACACCGAAGTTGATGCATGGCGGAAGCAATGCACAAAGAACCGACAGGAACCTTCCACCATTAGCAGTAAGGGCAAGGGCAAACAAGTAATAGGCTCCACTTCTGCGATCCCACAGCAACCGGACATTGCAGGTAAGTATGGTGCCCCTTTTCCTATTTACACTGAAGCTGAGGGATGGGTTTTTAGGGGAACCATCACTAGGAAGTTTAACACTGGTAAAAGCTTTGATTTTGACATCCTAGAACATCTGGGTAGTGATAAAAAAATTAAGGATTTTTCTGGCAAGCTGGGATGTAGGAAATTTTTGAACCTAATTTTTCCTGGATTCAAAGAGTTGATGGTAGAATTTTATTCTACATTTAGTCTAAACGAGGCACACACAGAGATTTATTTTCGATTAGAGGGTCGGAATTGTAATGTCAATTTGGATTTGATGTATACCCTGTTTAGTTTCAATAAGACTGGGATTAAGGACATGCCAGACTCTTTCCAGGGCATTGGTATCTGGCGGCAGTTGACAGATGAGGCTGCATTTGATGCTAAATTTGCCTCTAATAGTAGTTTCAAAGACCCCTGCATTACAGTCTTTCATAAGTTCATATGTCATAACATATTTGGTAAAAGGAAAGGGTGCAAGGTATCCCAGGTCGAGGTCTTTTTGCTGTTGTGTATATTTAATAATGAGCGAGTGTGTCTATCGCTATTTTCTCTATATTTGTCAACGTTCAAAAAACCAGTTAGGCCTAGGTCATATCATCACTGTTTTTGCCATGCATTTTATTAATTTTGACCCAGTAAGCACACACTATGATATTGTCCCTAGTAAGGGACAACTAGATATTATTGCTTTTCAGAGGGCCAATCTTATCACTCGTGATGGTTCTAAGTGGGTGAAGGACTCCACCGTAGAGCCACCTCTTGGCTCCCCACACCTTCACCACCGCAATCACCAGCTGATCAACCTGCTCCTGGCGCCAATATGACACAATGGCGGCGGTTTTTTACCTGCTTAGATGCTCTGGCCACTCAAAACCAAGCCCTAAAGGAGCAAGTGGACCGCTTAGAACACACTCAATCACCGCATTCTGCCCTGCTCCAGCAACTCCTTGATTGTGTCCCTCCACCATAGTGAGGCCTGCGCTCATGGGAGTACTCTTTTACCCTATTCTTTGTTTTCAACATTAATTTTTAGTCATTGAGGACAATGCCTCTTTTACGTGTGGGGTGGAAGTCTTATTCCTTGAGTTGTTAAGATTTTGTTTTATTTTGTTTCGTGAGTTGTGTTTAGTAGATAAAAAAATAAAAATTTTTTTTTGTGACAAACTCCTTTACTAGACTTTATGTTAATTAATTCCTATAATAGCTAATGAATGAGTGCTTAATTATGCTGAAAAGTGGAGTTACATGGTTATGGGCTTAGAATGATTTTAATTCCATTTACACACTTTTAGTCAAATGTTTCTTAATGTGGGTACCTTGTTGCTTTGAATATAAAGTGTTGGTAATTTAATTGGGCTATGACCTTGTATATGCCAATGTTATGCATCAACGATCCTAATACTTGTATACCATCTTTTGAGTTGTTTATGAGCTTTTGAGCTATAATAAGAGCAATTAATATTTTTAAGCTCTTCATTCTTTCATGAATGTGATATATTCAACTGTAGTAAGATTACTCTAGAATTTGCATTAAAATATTGGTTGAGATTGCATTATATATTATCGAGGCATGTATATGATAGAGGCACTAGGATTAGCCCATTTTGACTTTCTCTTATAGCCTACCTTGACATTACCCCCTAGTGAACCAATTTGAGCCTTATCCCTTTCTTTCTTTATTTACCCATATTATGGATACCCAATATAATCCCATTATTTATTTTCCCTCTTTTCTTACCCACAATCATAGGACTTAGTAGATACTTAGAGGCTAATACCTAATACTTATACCTTTTATAGTCTTTGTTTGTAATTGTATATTGTGAGTTGTGATAAGTGAAGTTGATAGTTAGTAGTATTGACAAATTGTTGTTTACGACTTTTAATATATATATATATATATTAAAAAAAAGAAGAGAAAAGAAAAAGGAGCAAACAAAAAAAAAACAAACGTTCCTAAGTGTGATACTACTAACTGTATTGAACTCACCTCAATGATTATAAAAGAGAAATCAATTGATAGCCTCTATATTATTTACTAGTATCTTATGATTGATATGCCTCATATTTTTCTTCCATCCCATACCTTTTTACCCTAGCCCCATTACAACCTGTTAAAAGACCTCTTGATATGTGTTTTGATGATATTTTTGGCAATGGAGATTGGATTAGAGTGCAAACCTATGGAAGTGCTCACTATAGTTTGAATGAGTGTTTGCTTGAAATCATTGCCTAAACACTTGAGAGAATTGAGAGAAGTAAGGAGACAAGTGTGGGGTTATTGATGCATGTGCTATTGATTTATGCAAATAACTAGCATAATTAAATTGTTTTCTACTTTATATGAGAAGTGGCAAAGGATCGTATTAAGTTGTCTTTTGAATAGAAGTGTGAGTGTGTAATTAATGTTGTTTCAAGAGTGGTTAGTTATGGAATTTCATTTTTAGCATAATGGATGCATTAGTGAAGCTTAGGTTGATTGAACTTAAAATGAAGTAATGGAGTTGATCACATACATGTTATATTTTTGATTTATATGTTAATTTCCATGGTTAGGAATTGCTTGGGGACAAGCAATGTCTAAGTGTGGGGTAACTTGATGTGTTCATATTTGTTATAGTTTTATAGGTGCTTTTAGTTTAGTTTTCTTGTTTTTATGTGATTTATGGATAAATTTGATATCTAATTGTGTTTTTCATGATTTTAGGTTTTAGGTGGTGGAAAGGAGCATGAAGGACATGTTTTGATATTTGATTTGAGTTGTGGAGGTGCTTTGGGTGACAATGGAGTCCATTGGAGGTGTTGAGGAAGCAAGGAAAATTGATGTGTGAAGAAAAGTTCATCGCGACTTCGTGATGACCATCGCTTGGTCGTGACAGGATGAAGGCAGTGGGCAATCTGTCGCGCGTGTGACACCCATCGTGTGCAAGCGACGCCTGTGCAGGAGAAGTTAGCAGCAAAGTTAATAGCAATCTGTCACAAGCGTGACGCCCGTCACGTGCATGCGACGACTGGACAGTGCAGATCATGTGGATAGCTATTAAATCCAATTTTTATCAACTCCTTTAGGGTTTTTCACTCTTATAAAAGGAAAATAACACATCTTGGAAGAAAAAAAAGGGGGAGAACTACGGTTTAGTCATTTATTTCATCTTTTTCTTTGAGATTTGGGGGAGACGCATTCTAGGGTTTCGAATTTTTTCATCTTCTCCTTGAAATTTTTGCACACATAAGAGACTTCTTGGTAGGCAATCTCATTATTCAGTAGATCAGTTGTTAGAGGAAGGAATTATTTTTGCTCTTGAGGATTATTTTGACTTGGGCTTGAAGGATTGGAGACCACCAACCTCCAATTTCCAAATTTGAAGATTTAGGAGAGCATCATAACTTTTCTCTTCTTCTCATTTGCTGCTACAATATTTGTTTGACTATGAATATTACATTGATTTGTTTAGTATTCATGTTAGGCTAAATTCTTTTTGGGAGCCTGGTTAGCAATCCCAATTTTGTAATAAACTTCTATTATTTTATTGGATGAATTTATTATTTCCATTTCAATTTAATTGCACTTAATTAATTTCTAGTTTAATGATTGATTGGCTAACAATGATTGAATTAGGAATGAATATGTTAGGGTTTGATTATTAGACACATCATCTTTAATCTAACTTAAAAATTGGATTGAACATTAGTTAATTCATTGGTTTGATTAGCTAATGAATAAGGTGATCGCCATGAAATATTAATTCTATGAATTTAATGCTTGGGAGGAAATGCGAAATTGGGTGAGCAAAACCGGGTACCCACTTTGTCTATTGATTTTAGTCTTTAATTAATTTGTAATTTAATTTATTGTTTAATTAATTTAGTTTTTAATCAAAATCAAATCAAACGGATTAGAGTGTTTAGGTTGCATTTCATGTTCATTGGTAGTTAAAGTAATTAGGAGTTTAAGCTAGTGATTCCTTGTGAGATCGACTCTGGGAGGAGACTTGCCATTCTACAATTGGCTCATGCACTTGCGAGTTAAACTTTTGAGTTGCGGGTTAAACTTTGAGTAGACATTAAAAGTTTAACTCGCAAGTGCATGAGCCAATTGTAGAATGGCAAGTGTCCTTGCGGGTGAAACTTTGAGTAGACATTCAGCTAAGATACAGAATCAAGCTAGTATAGCTAGAATTCAGGGTCTAGAGAGAGTTCCATATTTGAATCAGTCAGCTGGATAGGCTGACCGGGGTCAAATTCCCTTTGTACAGTAGATAGTTAATATGTTACAGTAGATTGCTAGAGTTATGCCACAACAGCAGCCTCCACCACCACCACCACTACTAAAGCCGAAGGTAGAGTTGGATAGGCTTCGTAAATTTGAGGCTAGTAACTTCCTTGGGAAGGATGACAATCCAACTTATGTAGAATACTAGTTAGAAAAGACCAAAAGAGTCTTCAAAGAGCTAGTTGTTAATGATGAGGACATGGTGAGATTCATCATTTCTCTACTCTAGGAGGATGTGAAGCCAGGTGTTACAAAGCTTGTTACTTGGGACTTTTTCATTTCTGAGTTCAAGGCAGAATATATGCCCCGAATGTATGTGGATCAGAAAAAAAAAGGAGTTTCTTAATTCAAGCAAAGCTGAATGACAATTATAGAGTATCAAAGAGAGTTTACTTGCCTAAGTAAGTGCGCTCTAGACCTGATTAATGGCCAGTAGGGAGATCATCAACATGGTGTCGATCCTTCAGATTACGAGTTTTGCCCAATTAATCTCTACTGCTTTTGGTCTTCAGAAGAGGAAATGAAAGAGATTAGAGGATGATTGAAAGAAACAGACAATGCCTACAGTGTAATATTTAGGCAAGAAAGGCCGCTCATTTTAGGGTCAGTCTCAAACTAGAGTCAAGGTCGTCAGGGCTAGAGTTAGGCCCTTTAGGGCTAGTATTAGGGCTAGTATTAGGGTGGCTCATAGAGGAGGGGACAACCCTCTAAGACTGCTTCAGTTGTTGGTAGTACATAGACCCAATGAACCACTGAGAATGCCTCAGAGTGCAACACTTTTCATAGAAGCATTGGATTAAGTGCAGAATTTTGATTGGAGCTTGCTTCAAGTGTGGCTAGTCGGGCCACATGAGGAGAGACTACCCATTTGGGACATACAATGCCCCTATATTGACTATAACTTCAGTACATACTCAGGCCAGGCCTCAGGCTAGAGGTGGCTACCCAGGCAATACTAGGGCCATATTAGAGACAGTTAATAGACCATGGCCAAGCCAAGCACCTGCAAGAGCTTTTGCCATGAGGGCCAGGGAAGATCAAGTTGTGATAGATGTTATTATCAATATGTTCACCCTTCATCATTCTGATTTATATGCTTTGATAGATCTCAGTTCCATACACTGCTATTTTTGCATCGGCACATCTAAAAAACATAACATGATTAGTGAGCCCTTATTGTGTGAGATAGAGGTAACTAACCCCTTAAACCATAGTACCATTGTTAACCCGATTTATATGTGTTGTCCTTTGGTTATCTATAGGGGGAGTTCCCTTTTGATTTCATAGAGCTATCCTTCCATGAGTATGATGATATTCTGGGTATGGACTGGTTATCATAGCATGGGGCAATAGTAAACTGCTAGGGTAAATTTGTGAGACTCAAGACATATGACCAGGGGATTATTATAGTAAGAGGGGAGTTGTTTCCACAGCCCCCACATATGATTTCCATGATAAAGGCTAAGAGAATGATGAGAAAGGGGTGTCAGACCTACTTAGCCTATGCAGTTGATACTAGGAAGGGAGGTCCGAACCTCAATAGTATTCCTATAGTGAGAGAGTTCTCTGATGTATTCTCAGATGACTTGTTAGGATTACCACCATATAGGGAGGTTGAGTTCTCTACTGAGCTTGCCCTAAGTAAAACACTCATTTCTTCTACTCCTTACAGGATGGCTCTATTAGAAATGAAGAACTTAATGCTCATTACAAGAGCTGTTAGACAAAGGATTCATCTCTTCGAGTGTGTCCATATGAGGTGAACCAATTTTATTTGTCAAGAATAAGGATGGATCTATACAGCTTTGGATTAATTATAGACAGTTGAATACCATCAAGAAAAGATATCCATTACCCGGGATCAATGACTTGTTTAACCAATTAAAGGGTATAAGTGTGTTTTTGAAGTTTGATTTGAGATTTGGCTATCATCAGTTGAGAATTAAGGCTGAGGACATAGCTAAGACCACATTCAGGACTAGGTACGGGCACTATGAGTTTTTGGTTATGCCTTTTGGGTTGACCATTGCTTTGGTGACCTTTATGGACTTGATGAATAAAGTCTTCAGGCCCTACTTTGATCAACTTGTGGTTGTGTTCATTGATGATATTCTTGTGTATTCAAAGACAATTAAGGAGCATGGCCAACGTTTAAGGACAATCCTACAAATTCTGAGAGAGCAGTAGCTTTATGCCAAATTCCCTAAATGTGAGTTTTGGCTTGATGAGGTGGCATTCTTGGGCCACATCATCTCAGCAAATGGCATTGGGGTAGACCCTAGTAAGGTAGAGGCTATCATGAGTTGGAAGCCTCCCAAGAATGTAACAAAGATCAAGAGCTTCCTTGGGTTAGCTAGTTATTACGGGGGGTTTGTAAAAGGCCTTTCGATAATTACTTCTCCTATGACTAGTTTACTAAGGAAGGATGTCAAGTTTGAGTGGGTTGAGAAATGCCAAACAAGTTTTGACAAACTGAATAAGATGCTGACAAAGGCTTTAACATTGACTCAGCCAGTCCCATATCGGGATTATGTTATCTATAGTGTTGCTTCACATAGTGGATTGGGATGTGCATTGATTCAGGAGGGTAAGGTTGTTGCTTATACCTCTAGATAATTGAAGACACATGAGAAAAATTACTCCACACATGATCTTAAGTTGGCTGCCATTGTCTTTGCCTTAAAGATATGGCTTCACTGTCTCTATGGGGAGAAATGTTACATCTATACGGATCACAAAAGTCTCAAATGTCTACCTACTCAGAAGGATCTCAATCTGAGGCAGAGTCGATGGTTGGAGTTGATAAAAGATTACAATTGTATTATTGATTACCACCTAGGCAAGGCTAATATAGTGGTGAATGCTCTGAATAGGAAGATGGTTGCTGAGTTACACATCTAGCCTACTCTTAACCAGGATTGGTTGTTGAGTTACACATTAGGCCTACTCTTAAACAAGAGATCAAAGATGCTCAGACATAGGATAACTAGTTGGTTGAGATTGCAGAGGCGGTCTCCAAGGGGAAGAGACCTAGATATACATTACAGTTAGATGGTGGGTTATACTTTCAAGGCCAATTGATTGTTCCCAATGTTGAGTTGAGATAGAGAATCTTACAGGAGGCTCATGAGACTACGTATTCCATGCACCCGGGCAGTAATAAGATGTATCAGGACCTTGGAGATAAGTATTGGTAGACTAGTATGAAAAAAGACATTATTTAGTATACTACCAAATGTTTGACTTGTCAACAGATCAAGGTAGAGCACTAAGTACCCTCCTGGTTGTTATAGTCTATCACATTTCTAGAGTGGAAATATGAGTATATTACTATGGACTTCATGGTAAGATTTCCATTGATGCCTAAGAGGTATAATGTTATATGGGCTATAATGGATAAGCTTACTAAATCAGCACACTTTTTGCCTATTAGAATGAATTACATCTTGAGTTGACTTGCTGAGTTATATGTTAGTGAGATTGTTCGACTCTATGGAGTACCCTTATCCATTGTGTCAAATAGGGACCCTAAGTTCACTTCTCAGTTTTGGAGTAGTCTGTTGAAAGCTCTTAGTTTTAACAAAGCTTTCCACTCATAGATAGATGGTCAGTCAAAGATGGTGATAAAAATTATTCAAGATATGATAAAGGGTAGCATCATTGAGTTTGATGGCAGTTGGGACAGGTATTTGCTGCTTATAGAGATTGCGTATAACAACAGTTATCAATCCAGCATTCAGATGGCCCTTTATGAGGCACTTTATGGCAAGAAGTGTCATACTTCCATGTGCTGGACAAAGTTGAGTGAAAGGAAGCTGATGGACTAGACTTTGCATAGGAAATTGAGGAAAAGATATAGGTCATATAGGACAAACTGAGAGCAGCATCTGACATACATAAATCTTATACAAACCTCAAAAAGCATGACATTGAGTATACAATGAGGGACAAGGTCTTTCTTAAAGTCTCTCTATGGAAGAAAGTATTGAGGTTTTGGAAGAAAGGCAAACTGAGTATGAGGTTCATTAGACCTTATAAGGTGCTAAAGCAGATTGTCTAGTTGCTTACAAGCTCACTCTGCCCCTAGAGTTGAGTAGGATTCATGACGTCTTCCATGTCTCTATGTTGAGGAGATACAGATCAAATCCATCTCACATGATCATAACTTAAAGCATTGAGGTGAGATCAGATTTGATATATGAGGAAGAGTCAGTTCAGATTTTAGCTAGATAAGTCAAGTAGCTCAAGAACAAGTTCATCTCATTGGTCAAGGTGTTATAGAGAAATCATTCTCCAAAGGAGGCTACTTAGGAGAGCGAAGAAGTGATAAAGGCACAGTATCCACAATTGTTCGGCGATAATACATCAAGTAAATTTTGAGATAAAATTCTTTTAAGATAGAGAGAAATGTAACACCCTCGATTTAGGGTCTAGGAATTTACACGAGTTTTAGACACACAAGGAGTCAAAAATAATGTAATTAGGGTTTAAAATGATATAGTTACAAAGTTGAAGGTTAAATAGAAGAGTAGTTAAATATATCAAAAGAAAATTAAGATAAAATAATATTATACTATACTATAGACAAAACAAGTCAGAACTACAATATGCCTAGATTGGTGTGCAATATATCATGCCTTTCTCTTTGGGATGCTTTATACAATGTCATATTGGCCATCTAGTAGAGGGGATAAAACACACATTTCGCTTCTTTCTCTACAAATACCCTGTTGGTGCATAAAACCCTAGAAACTTGAAATCCTTTCTCTCACATAATGTTGTTCTTCTTCTTCTTCCTCTCTGCCTTTACGGTTCATTGTCCCAATATTCAAAGAGACCATTCAATTGATCTAATAATTTCTCTACTTATAAGTTCTATTAAGCTTATGTACTCTTCTTCTCCTTTAATTTATTTTCCAGGATTAAGGGTTGAGCATAGTAGGTTTTTATTGTTTTCACAAAATGTTTTTTAATCCATGGTTAAATATTTGTTCTAAGAGAAGATACCGTTGGTAGAGATGATCACCAGATCGAGAGTGAGCATTAGAGTTAGATTTAAGGCTTCAAGATTAGGTCTGTACTTATGCCCATTCTTATTCGATTAATTTATTCTACTTTGTGTTATTTTTCTATGTGTTTGGACTGAGAATAGTATGCCATAAATTTGTGATTGTGAAATTTCTATGGAGAAATTTATGGAACTTGAACTATAATATTGTTGATGAAAAAGGGATTTATGTTAGAAAAATTGTATGGATTAACAGAGTGTGCTGAATTAAATTTTTAGGTCTGAAAACATAGACAAACTTTGTGAGTTTCTTAGAATACAATTTATTTGGTTGGGTTGAAAAACAAAGGCTAAAATGCACATTTGTAGGGGGGAGGAGGGGTGTGCTGAAAGAGATTTTTGCCTGTAGCACTGGTAGCATACCGGTATGCTGCATAGGCTTGGAAATTTTGGAGGGGGGGCTGAGATCCCATGGACACACTCGTGTAATGATTGAGGCTTGGAAATTTTGTTTCGGTAATTAAATTTTGGATAATGATAATGCTATGATATTTTGATTATTTTTATGACAAATTAAATTATGATGTATGATTTTATGAAAATTACGACATGTAAAAATGTAATGTACTATGTCAAAGAATTTATGGAAATTATTATGAAACACATGAATACGGATTATGATGAAGTTTGAATGTTGGCATGATTAAGGCATGTATTAAAATATGATAGGCTTTTATGCTTAACATTGATAAAATTAATATGATTATGGAAATGATATGACTTATGTTGAGTGATTACATGCACCATATGAGTTAAAGGAAAAATGGAAAAGGCGAAATATACCCATTACTCATACTAGGACAAGTATTAGGATAGGTGGCATACCATTTTGGGTTGTTGTATGGTACCATAAACTAATATATTTGATATACAATTTGGGCAAGGGCCTAAGCTTTAGGAGCACTCTTGATCCTCTTTATGCTAGCAAACTATTCATTCTTTCTGTTAAATGACTTATGCTCTAAAAGTGCCCTTGACTAGTATCATAGTCATAATCAAAGATATGGGAATAGGTTGGCTTAAGCTCAGGGAGTGCACCTATTCATGACTCATATCCGGTTTAGTCCATGTATCGAGTGGTTGGGCAATTAAATTAAAAATTAATGGTAAGTTTATGAAATGTCACGAGGTTATTGTCTTTAATAAAATTTAAGTTTTAGCTTCCTAGGTATGCTCCTTTTTCCTTTACTACAAAATTGTCTGATATGATTATTTGAGATGTATGACTATGGAATATGTAACGTTGGATTGAATGCCATGTATTGTATGTTTTGCATGCTAGAATAATTATAATCATATGCATTACTAAGCTTTCAATAGCTTAGCATATGGATTTTTCTGCACTTATGTTTAGAGTTGTAGGACAAGCTGATAGAAGAGAATGCTCAGCAGTTAAAGCCAAATCAAAGCAGGTAGGTTACTCATGCATTATTGCTATTGCTTTTATTTTATTTCCATTCATTCGCAGGTAGTTATGAGATAATTATAAGATAGTTGGTTATTCCTTATTGATTGTTAAATTGCGAAGAGGATGTAATAATATATTAGCCCTAGTTTGGATTTACATTTTTAAATAAATAAGGATAAATTCATTATTCAGATATATGATTCAATTGTTAGAATGTGAAATTGACTTAGTATAATGGAATGGTAGTAATGATTTGACATGATAAAATGTAATTGTTCACAAGATGTATAGATTGAACATGTATATATTAGATATGTAACTCTCCATTGTATAGTGGAGTTAGGTATGCTACATGGGAGGGTACTACAGTTACCATGTCGATATTTGCTAGAGTAGACAAGTAAATTGGATGATATGCCATGAGATAATCATATGAATTTTCTATTCAATGTCAATGATAGTCTCATTATAGTAGTGATGTAAATATCCTTAGACTTAATATTCTCAAGGTTATCTTGGATATTGATTCTATACTTTAATTTCATTCCCTGAGATTGCTCATAGAGTGGTGATTGGGTATAGCATAAGTATTTGAAGATAGTTGAATAGTCAATAAAGGATTCACCATTTCTGATAGATAAGGAGTATACCTATGACCTCTTGTAAAGTTCATTTCTCAGAAATCCTTGGCTGAGGTGTATGTGTCTTGAAGATAGTCTTCAAGAACATATCTAATTGAGTGCTGAGTCTCAAAGATAAGAACTAATATCATTTGCACTAGATATGACATAGTCAATCTAGTAAGAGTTGACACATAGTCGATGCATGCTCTAAACTAATGAGGTATAGTGAGGTATAGGGATGTTATGGATCACCGCCCCAATACCGACCTAAATGGGGCAGCATTTTTAACTTTTGACCGGGATCATGGCGGGTTACAGAAAAACCTGAGATGACATTTAGCATAGATTGGGTAAGGATAATATTTATGTACCTCGCCCTATGCCCCGCCCCGTACCCCACCATAATATATATATATATATATATATATTATTGTTAGATGTTATAAATGGAGTTTATATTTTTTTTAATTAGTTATATATTTGAGATACCAGATAGAAATTATTAAATTAATACATATAATGATTGCATGTATCATTTTAGACTAATGATGAATATCTTGATGACACCAATTTCATTGGTATATATGATTGCAATCGTATGAAGATATTGCTGCCTTTTATCTTTTTGAATTATTTTAGTTTTAAAAATGATATAGACAATTAGTTTAAATTTTTAGATACAATGGTTATAATAGTTTGATATTTTTTTATAGTGAATATTGACTTTACTCGTTATTTATGGATTAATTAATATTATCATTTTCATTAGATAGGTATGAATTATGGAACATTAAAAAATTAAAATATTGAATCTTTTATAATTTTTTGCTCTTATTTTGGATTTATTTTGATGTGAATTAAATTAATACTTTGCATAGATATATCAAATGTAATTAAGTTAAAAAAATATAGTAGGGATACCCAACCCCATTTGGAGCAGTGATGGAGATTAATATTATTTCTCCATAGAGGTATGGGATAGGGACGGAGATATAAATCTAACCCCACTCTACCCCGTCGCACACTCCTAATGAGATAAAAGGAAGAATTGCACAGTAATTGCTTATGGAATGGTTTATAGTTAGATCATTGACTTTTTGGTCAATTAGAGGTCATAATGAGTTGGTAAATACCATTCATGATATGCTCTAAATCATAAGATTATTTGAGTTGTCAACATAATTGTGAACATAATAGATCACATGCATAGAGGGTTTAAAGGAGATTTGAAATAGGCTTTAGATTGGATTCAAAACATGAGAGAGAAAACTTGGGTAGGATTGTTTCACAGTCTTGAAAGAGCTTTCACGCTCGTGAATGGCTTGCTGTCGCGAAAATGTTTCGTGGTTGTGAATAGTTATTTGCAACGGGTTTCACGATTGTGAATCTGACCGTGAACCACATTGTATCTCGATGGTTTTGGCATCTCTAAAAGTTGTGAACATGACACCATTTTGTGAGTGCGACTTGTGCGATGCCAACTGAGTTCTCGGTCATGAACCTGGTTATTCAACAATCTTAATTTGATTAGAAAGCTCAAAATCTGGGGCTTCTCTAGCCTTACTCTATTTTAGATTAAAGGACATAAAATAGCCTCATTAAGAGCTATTTTTGTGGTTGCCTTACTTGAGAGACAAAAGATTACATACTCTCATACTCTCTAAAGTTTATTTACCTTTGCTAATACTTTGGTTTGTTGACATATGATCTACCTTGTAGTTTTCTTCTCTTTCTTTATGTAAATATCGTTAGAGATAATCCTAGTTTGGATTGTTGTGGTTTACAATAACCCGACAAGAAGAAAATTCATGGGGAACAAGTTGCAAGATTAAAAGGTAATTATCTTTATCAAATTTTATAGTTTGATTCGATTATGATGAACATATGACATTGCATTGGGTTTTGGGTAAAATAAATTTTAAAATTTCACTGCTATTATGTATGAGATGCATATTCAAACCCAACAAAATCATCCCCCAAATCATCCATCATGTTGTCCAAATCAACAAATGCTAGTCACGCTTATGGATGTTGCAGTCGCCAACTTTGAAAGTGCAAAAATCGTCCTTAAACTCTGATCAGCCCTTGGACACATGGCAGCTTCTGGTGGATGTGCCTTCAAATAGCCATGTCAATATGAATATTGCAATCGTCCTGAATGTAGTGGTCATGATACCTCCTTTTGCGAGACATCATTCGGTTGCAAACGACACCGTGTACCTCTCTAGAAAGGTGCACTCTCATAGCAGTCGTGCCTTAGCATGCATATTTGACTTTGTTGTACAAGTATGAGATGAGATCGCAAATTGTCTGTAAAGAGCGCTATTTTGGTATTTTGACTGTGATTTTGAGGACATTTTCAATACTTAAGGAATTAACTAAGTGTTAGGACACCTATTGACTTGAAATTTTATAGTCTATCAAAACAACACTATATAAAAATATGTAATTTGATTGTCAATATAAATCACCTTTGGGTCAACAACTTATAGGACTGGTCATCTAGCACCATTGGTGAGGAAAGCTAGAGTTATATGTGGAATGTCTTGGTTAGATATAGGCCTGTAAACCAACTTAATTTTTGCCCTTGAAAAAAATAATTTGTAGAGAGAAATTTCAAGATGATTGCATGAGAATTGAGTGCAGGTAAAGAAAATAGAACCAAGAAAAATTTGTTGCATTCTAATATTATTTCTGAAATTTCAACTCCATTCGGATGTTATATTTGTTTCTACTATTTATTTTAGATATAATGTTAAAAAGAAAAAAACAAAAATTTCCATTTATTAAAGTTTAGATTTGAATAAAATATATTTTTAGAAAAATTAGACTACTCTTATCCAGATTTATTAGAATTAAATTCTTAAAAAAGACTTTAAAAAGTGGCTTTTCTAAAAATAATTATATGACAAATAGAACATGGAGTGAAGAAAATCTAGCCTTCTTTTCTCTCAATTTTTTTTTATATTTTTTTTAGCCACCCATCTTCGTTATGGAGAGGTGATTTTTGACAATTTTTAGTTTGAAATGGCCTCTCTGCACTTCTTTTTATCAATTTATATCCAAAATAACTGATTATTCCATATAAATTTAAGTTTTTATTTTGTTTGTTTTATTTTTCATGATTTTATCATTTTATTGCAGCGTTTGGTTCTCCGTCATCTTGTTACAATGTTTTGCTTTCTGTTATCTTATTACGGAATTTTTGTATGTATGGTCGATTCAAATAGATAAAACATATTCGATTTGACACAAATAACAAATCAGATTATGATCGTCAATATATTGCAGATCTAGAGTCACATGTATTCTAGTCACTATAATATTATCAAATTTGTAGGAATTGAACCAATTTATTATGCTATTAATTGTGAATTTTTTCAATATTTTCTCTATAGTTTTTAACGGATTTATATATATATATATGTTTATCGATATATTGCTAATTTGAATCATTGTTTAAAAAATAATTTAAAAAGCCTAATTCTCCCCTCTTCAGCCTTTTAGGAAAAAACTAACATTGATTTTGGGGGCAAAAAATTAAATCATTAAAATATGTGAAAGACACAATTGCCAACTAACTTATGCAACAGGCAGTGCTTACAGCTTGCTACCAAATCTTGCAAGCAGATCATCAGCCACGCTGAACAAGCAGCAAAGCAACGCTATTAGAAAACTTTGAAATTCCCGTAAAAACAAAATCCTTTTAGGTGGAAAATGACCGCTTAGTTAATGGTAATGATTCTTCTATTTACAGTTCACTCCTTAATTATCCATTGGATTACATTACATGAAAAATTAGATGATGTTAATATGAAATTAATAAATTATTGCAGGATTCCGCTAATTACCTATCAACTACTCTTGACCACCAACAATGATAATAAATTGCGGATTCCATTTAGCTCTTTGAATAACAAATTATTAAATAAAAAAGATAATAATAATAATGAAAACATATTTTCATGCCCAATTTACACTTATTTTGTAAATTAAACCTTTATATTTTATTTTAAAAATTAAGCCTTTCAACCAAATATTTTCAGACTAGGTCCGTTCAACAAACTGAAAAAAAATAGAGATCAATAGTTAAAAGTTCAACTAGAGTTGAAGTTAGTAAAATAAAATTCTATCAAAATATAATATTGAATATATTTATACATAGTAAAATATAAAAAATAATTGTATTGAATAAGGTTAATGCATAATAATATGCAAAATATTAATGTCCATAATTCAAATTATTATGTGTTTCAAGGCATTCTCAAATATAATAATGTACATATTTAATTTAAAATTTTATTAAATAATAGAACTGACTTATATAATTATATAATTTTTAAAAAATCAAAATAGACTCTAATTTACGAGACATTATATTATAATATTAACTTTTCAATTAAAATGGTATTTTTATGAAATTTTAAAAATGATTATATGAAAATTTTATATATATTACTAATAATAAATTTTTTTGGCAAAAAATGCTATTACCTAGCTATATATATAATTGATTTCTTAATTAAAATAATTTTTATAGAAATAAAAATAATTTATACAAATTTTTTTTGGGTACTAAGGAGAAAAGATACCTCAGAAATATATTTAAAGAGTCAAGCGGGCCGCGAACTACACAACATGAGATAATCATTCCTTTGCACTCGCAACAAATATTTAGTAATATATATTTAACAATAAAAATATAAATAATCAAATTAAAGTTTATAAATTATACATATCTTTTCAAATAATATATTTATTTAATAAAATAAATAATAATTTCTAGTTTATTAATTATATATGAAATTTTGTGAAAAACGCATCAAACACCACTACTTGATATACTAGTAAATGGTAACATTTTAGCCTTCCAGTGCTTAGAGATCGATTCTCGATTTTAACCGGTCCGGCCAGGCCAGGCTAAGTTTAACAACTATGCTTCTAAATTTAATTATCCACATCACACTTTCAAATTTTGAATTTATATAATCTAAACCCTCCAACATTTTCAATTGAATTTTAGCCTGTTATAAGGACTTAATTTTGATAAAATAAAAATTGAAAGATATTATTTGGACAAATAAAAATTTCAAAGCTCAAGATAAAATATGCATAAATTTCTGGAGGCCAAAATATATATTGTTCGAATAAAAAAATTGCATAAGAAAGGACTTTGCAAAGTTTACCAAATTCTGTAATTGATTTCATTATGAAAAATTGTCTCACAAGCTATTAATTTATTATAGAAAATAAAAGAACACAAAAAAACAACATCGTATCCTCCAAAAAAAAAAAAAAGGAAAAAGAATGAAAAGAATGAGAATTTACAAATTGTGCCACTAATGGACTACCAGTATATTTGCCATTCTCATCTACCAGTCAAAGCATAATTGAAAATTAGCAATCTCAGTCGACCTTGTCATCGTCTTCATCTTCATCATAATCATAATCACAGTCATACTCATCAATCTCATCTCTTCTTCTCGGTATCCGCCGAAGCCAAAACGCATCTGTGAAAGGCTTGAATACCACGTTGTTAAACCAGAAAAGGCACCCACATTCGCCGCCACCGCAACACAGGGCATCCTTGATTCTGGCAAACAAGCCTTTATGTCCGATCTCCGGCGGGTTACACATGGGCTGCAAGTAAGCCAAAGCAGCCTGCTTAACTAGATGATTCTTGATCGGAATCTCATGACAGCTGGAGTTGTGTAGAGTCGGTGACGTGATCGTCGGAGGAGAGAGCGGTAATAGGTCCTTGAGGCTTGTGTAGCTCACAGACTGTATGGATGTCAATTCTATATCGGATATCTGATTAATAGACGGATGGTTGTAGCCGTTGTGTAACAGAAAACTAGAGCTTAGTTCCACATTACTTGGGTCTGGTTTTGGGATTCCGATTGCCGGCGCCGGCGTTTCCATTGTTAGAGGAGGAGAGAGACTGAAGAATAGAACAGTTACATATACTAAGGTTTTGGTCGCAACTAGTGAGAAAGAGAGAAAAATATTAGTTTAGTTTTGTCGAGTGAGGACTGAGAAAAGTGAAGCGGGAGATGGCGGGAGAGGCGAGGAAGTGTACTCGCAGGCAACAACCGTGCTATGCACATCCAATAAGCTGATGACAGTGCTTTTTCTTTCTTTGTTTCATAATGCAAATATTTTTAGGTGAAATTTGAAATTAAAAGTAAATTTTAAATTTTTTAAATTTAATACACTGATTTTATTTTTATTTTTTATAAACTATTTTTTTAACTGTTTCTGTAAAAGCAGTTTTTAAAAATAAAAAAAATAAAAAATATATTTTAAAAACCACGAGAGGCTTTAAAAGTTGTCCACAAATCTATTTTTGGCCAATCACTTCCATAATTAAATATTGAAAGTTATTTCATTTGATGTGACTAAAAACAACTTTATTCCACGGTAATTTCAAAGATAATTAAGCACCTTCTTGGTATTTCTCAATTGCCCCAACTCTATTGGTAATTTAAATAAAAGTTAAAAAGTAGATTAACAATTACAGTAAATTTTGGTTCAATTAATATTCCTATTAAAATTTCAGATTATTTTATATTTTTAATATCAAAATTGTGGTTTAATTAGAGTCACACTATTTTAATATTTGTATACATCAAATTGACTAGAGACTAAATTTGGACCAAAAAATAAAAAATTTAATTTGTAATTTAATTGAAGAAAATTGAAAGAAAAAAATAAATTTAATTAGGGATTAAACTGAAACAATTTGAGAATTTGGAGATGTTAATTAGATGGTATATATGACATGAGAATGTAGGAATGATTCTACGATGTTGAAACAATTGTGAAGTTGAGATTGTTTAACTTTGTCACTTATGTTGAGTTGGAGGTGAAATTATAGGTAGTTAAAATTTATATTTTTAACCTTAAAGCGGTGCTTGAAATTAATGTCTAAATTATTTTTTTATTATAGTAAAATCACATATTATTAGCATCCAAGGGAGATATCCGTTAAAACAAAGTCTTGAACAGAGATTGGGACATCCTTCATTAGGAACAACAAAATCATCCAAGGAAAAAGCCCATTTAGCTAAATTGTGCATTACAAAATTTCCTTGCCTCTGCACAAAAAAAAAGGAAACCAACACAAAATAGCGGGCTAAAAGTTTAATATCACTCACTATCAGCTGCAGATGTCCCCAATGTGATTAATTGTTCAATAAATTAGTTACCAAATGGAGACAGTGAGATTCGACTTTCAGGTCCCTAATCCACTTTCAAAGGCATAGCATTGGCCTCAGCCACTTCAACAAAGTAATAGTCCTGAACTCTTTTACTTGTTGAGACTAACACATCTAGGTCCATTTCGAATAACTACCCCCAATGTTAGGTTTTATGGCACGTATTACATACATTAGCACAATGGAGACAATCAGATTCAACTTTCAGGTCCCTAATCCACTTTCAAAGGCATAGAATTGGCCTCAGCCACTTCAACAGAGTAACAGTCCTAAACTCTTTTACCTGTTGAGAGTAACACAAACCTAAGCCCATTTCGAATAACTACGCCCAATGTTAGGTTTTATGGCACATATTACATACATTAGCACAACGGAATTTAAAATTTTTACAAATCCAAACCGAAGATCACCTTATGGAATTCATAATTAATCATGCATATCAAAACATAGTTTATGGGTATTACCTTTTATTTTGTTGTTTTGATTCTTTAACCTTTTAAAATCTCTAGTCGGGTTATTGTAAACCACAATTATCCTCTCTTGGAAAGTCTCTAGTGGTATCCACGTGAAGAGGATGAGAAAAACCGGTCACAACAATGGTTGATCAAGCTCCCAAAGTACTGGTATGGAAGTATGATCAAAAGAGAGAAGAGAATTAATCTAATTAAATTTCTCTAAGTGTATTGCTGTCAAATTTTGGCCTTTAGAGTACCTTTTATATATGTTCTATCTGTCATAGGGCATTTGGAGTCCAAATCCAAGTACGACACAACAAGAAAGCCCAACTGTTCAATTAGGCATGCCCACTCTATGCTGCTAGTGCACTTCACGCGTGCTAGCTTGCAGATCCGTGTGCCAGTGTGCACGCTATTCCGCCTGCAACATTGCACAACACTACGCTGCGGGAGTGCCAGCCTGCAGCACTTGTGCGACGAGCTGGCCTGCACTAGCCTTTGTTGCATGCGTGCTGGCTAGAGTGTGGATGCGATGACTGGTCCGCTAGCGCGTTGGCCCGCCCATCTGCAGCCCTACGCCTATGACGATTTTTGCCCCCATTAAACTTTTCAACACTCATGACACTTTTCGGCCAAAAATTTCTCTCTTTTCAACTTAGATCGAATCCAAGGCTTATTTTACTATTTCATCTCACTTTTTTATGTGTGTGACCAAAGACTAAGGGTTTTTCCATTGATTCCAACACAATAATGGTTATTGGTAGTTCACCAAGAGCGGATCCTGGCTATATTGGTCACTCAAATTATCATATAATTTAAGCAACTAATGAGTAGTGTCTAGCCACATTTCATGACCTTCAATTGACTATAAAGGTCAATGGTCTGATTTTGAACCCTTCTATTGATACGTGTATGTGCAAACTATCCTTTCACCTCACTATACTTCATTTGGTTCAATGTATGGACTATATGTTAACTCCTACTAAATTGACCGCGTGACATCTAATTCAAACGATGTTAATTTTTGTGCATGAGACTCATTACTCTTTAGATATGCAATTGAGGACTTTCTTTAAGCTATGTTAAACTTGGGATGATTGCTCTCTATTTGGATCTTGATAATCAAATTAAATATTACTAACATCCTTGTTAAGTATCGTTTTGATAGTGTTCAAAGTTTCAGCATATTTGGTTATGAATTCCTCATTGAACTAGTGAAACATTTCCTAGAGATGTGTAACTTCCGACCGAGACATAAGTACAGACAGAGAAACACCATTGTCTTGACCGGAAAAACATTGCTCTCTGATGGTTCAAAGTTCCAGTAGCAAAAGTAGACTGGGATTGGTGATGTCTCGACCGAAACATGTAATTTCCTGATCAAGACAAGTTAGAGAGGAGACATCACCAAAGTGTGCCAAGTCATCAATAAAGTCAAAACGACCAAGTTAAACTAACTTAGGTCCCGACTGGAAAGCTCTCGAAGCACGCAGACCCAAATTCTTGGCAATGGCATCATCGGGAGATCGAGAACATTAAATAAAAACTAGTCGTTCAACAGATTAGTAAACCAGAAGCTGCCACATATCAAAATTGGCCATTTTCCAACTGGGACCGCTCTCTCTACAAACAGCATTTAATGCACTTGTAAGAGAATATTAGAAAGAGTTATGGCACCACTTTGTAACTGCTAATTGGTAGGTAATCAGTATAAATACCTTATCAAGAGGTCATTTAACCATAACCAATAATTTAAGAAGTGCCAAAACTCTTGCAATTTATTTTCTCAATCTTTTCATTAATTGTTTTGTGTAAGGGTTCAAGTGTTAATCTTGAAACACTTGGGTTATCTTGTAATTGGGTAGTGTGAGCCAAATTACAAGAAATTGGTTGTTGTGTGAGCCATAAAACACAAGAAAAATTCAGGTTGAGTGTTAACCTTGGTAAAACAACTAGTTGGAAGTTAGCTAGCTAAAACTCCAAAATTGTAATATAAATGATTAGATTAGTGAATACCCAGTCGAAGTTGGGGAGAGGAGTAGGGTTACTTAATACCCGAACCTCTATTAAATTTGTGACTCAAATCTTCTTAACTTTTTCAACTACCTTGTGAGTGCAAGAATTTTTTAGACTTCCCACCAATTCATCCCTCCTCCCCCCCCCCCTGTCTTAGTGATTGTTTGGGCAATAATTGGTATCAGAGCAAGGTCTAGAAGTCAAGCTTCATTAGCTCTAGCAAAGATCTACAATGGCCCAAGAAGGATTCTAAAGCCTCAAACCTTATTTTGATGGGTCAAACTATGCCCATTGGAAGTTTAGAATGGAGGCATACTTGGATAGTGAAGGAAATGATGTATAGGATAGTGTTCGCAAAGAATGGACACCACCAATAAGGAAGAATGCTAAAGGAAAGGATGAACCTCTTCCAAGAGATGAGTCGACTGAACCACATAAAAGAGCAAATGGCAAGAACAAAAAGGCTATAGCCATCCTAGCAAGTTCTCTTTCTCTTAAAGAGTGTGGAAGAGTTCAACATTGTCCAACTGCTTACAATATATGGAGGACTTTGGAGAACTACCATAAAGGAACAAAGCGAGTTTGTTCAAGAAAGTTTTAACTCCTAATGAACGAGTATGAACTCTTTAAGATGAAGCCAAATGAGACCATTACCGATATGACAAACTGCCTACTCTCCATTATCAATAACATGAAGAAATATGGAAGACATACAAGTCTTGAAGATGTAAACAACAAAATCTTGAAAAGTCTTCTAATAAAGGACGATGGATCAAGAGTGGTGGGTATAGAGGTAGCAAATGAGGATTTGAGCACCATTCCCACCGATGGGCTCATTGGTAAGCTTCTAACACATGAGATGGCTCCTATGAGAGAAAAGGAGCTTGAAGGAGAAAGAGAGATGAAAAAGCCTCTTACTCTCAAAGCAAGCACCACCTCTTCAAAGGTTCAAGACTTGGACCTCATTAGTGATGATGGGGTAAGTGAAGAAGAGGATGAGGAGATAGCCATGGTATCTAGAAGAGTTAAAAGAATGATACTCAACAAGTATGGGACTATCAAAAACTACAAGCAAAAGGCTTCAAAATTCAAATGCTCCTCATCCAACTTCAACAAAAATAAGGAGGAGATGAAGTGCTATGAATATAGGAAGAAAGGCCACATCAAATATGAATATCCAAGGCTTAAGAAGTATAAGGGCAAGTCTCATAAGGATGGAGGAGACAAGGGCCATAAAGCTACATGGAATGATCCTACATCAAGTGATGATGAGGAGAGCCAAGAAGATGTAGCCAACTTGTGCTTTATGGCTTTAGAGGACAACTCTAATGAGGTAACCTCCACTTCTTCCTTTTTCACCTTAAATGATTGTGATGATGATGATGATGATAATGATGTTGATAATGATGATCTTATTGAGGTCATGAGTTTAGAATTAGAAAGATATAAAAAGAAAGTTGATTTTCATAAGAAAAATAGCCCCAAGCTTAAGGATGATTTATCCAACCTTCAAAAGGTTGTGGAAGAGCTAAAAACCTTTAATGCTTCTCTTAAGAAGTCATTAGATGATCTTTCTTCAAGACCCTCAACCATTTCCTTAATTAAAGAAAATAATACTTTGAAAAATGAAGTTGAGAAATTAAGACTTTCTATCTCTAAATTTCACAAGGGGAATGAAAGTTTGGATACTCTTATTGTATTACAAAGACCTCCCTTAGTGAGACATGGCTTGGGCTTTAATGGAGCATCATCTTTATTCATATCCAAAACTATTTTTATTAAAGCTTTCACACCACAAACCTCCTCAATTGAGGTAAGTGCCTCTAAGGCTAAAAACAAATCACACGTTAAAGCCTCAACTCAAAAGAAAAGTAGCAAAGGCTCACTACGCTCAAGGGGGAAACCTCAAAAGGCCAACCATGCCTTTTTGTATAAGAGGCATACACCTAGAAAAAGACCCACTATACATGATTGTGTTTGTTATTACACCTCTTTGTATGCTTCTAACAAGAAAGTTATGAGGCTAAAACCCCAAATTAAGTGGCAAGAGTCCTTTAAAAATAAGTAATGCTTCTATTGTATGGAGTTTGGGCACATTAACATTCATTATTTAATAAGAAAATCTCATTGGGATCCCCTCGAAGACTAACCTCCAAGGACCCAAGGTTGTTTAGGTACCTAAAAGCCAAACTTGAATCTATGTTCCATAGGTATGCCTTAAATTCTCAAGCAATAAAAATGTATGGCTTTTGGATAGTGAATGCTCAAGGCATATGACCGGAAATAAAAGCCTCTTCACTAGTCTCAAACATATTGATAGAGGTAAGGTTATGTTTGGAAGCCATGCTAAAGGTAGAGTAATTGGCATTGGTTCCATAGGACTAAATGGTATTTCAGTCATTGATGATGTAATATTTGTTGATGGTCTAAAGCATAACCTCTTAAGTGTAAGTCAATTATGTGACAAGGGAAACAAAGTCACTTTTAGCTCCAATGAATGTCTAGTTATCTTTTTATATGGTCAAGAAATATTCAAAGGAGAAAGAGATGACAATACCTACATAATTGATTTACACAAGTTATCTAATGTTTCCTCTAATTGTCATGTGTCTATTAGTGAAGAATCTTGGCTATGGCATAGAAGACTTAGGCATGTAAGTATGGACTTAATTCAAAGCCTTAGCAAAGATGAACTAGTAGATGGGCTACCAAAGGTCAAATATTTGAAGGATAAAGCTTACGAGCCATGTCAAAGAGGCAAGCAATACAAATCATCATTCAAAATCAAAAATTGTGTAAGCACATCTAGACCTCTCTAATTATTGCATCTAGACTTGTTTGGACCTAATATAGTTACTAGTTTGGGTGGAAAACACTATGCATTTTGTTATTGTTGATGATTAGTTTAGGTTTACTTGGGTAATTTTCTTAGCTCATAAAAGTGATGCTTCTGAAAACTTCAAATATTTTGCCAAAAGAGTCCAAAATGAGAAGGGGTATTGTATCTCTAAGATTAGAAGTGATCATGACAAAGAATTTGAAAATGAGATTTTTGAAAATTATTGTTTGGAAAATGGTATTTCTCATAATTTTTTTACACTAAGGACACCTCAACAAAATGGAATAGTTGAAAGGAAAAATAAAACATTAGTAGAAATGGCTAGAACAATGTTTAATGAGTATGGACTTCCAACCTGTTTTCGGGCAGAAGCCACTAATACCGCATGTTATATTGTAAATCGTGTTTTCAAAAGACCTATTTTGAATAAAACCTCCTATGAGCTTTAGAATGGAAGAAAACCTAAGATTTCATATCTTAGAGTATTTGGTTGTAAATGCTTTATAGTAAATACCAAGGACAATCTTGGAAAATTTGCTTCAAAATCGAATAAAGGTATATTTCTTGGCTATTCCACCTCTAGCAAAGCCTATAGAGTCTTTAATAAAAGAACATTGGTTGTAGAAGAGTCTATGCATGTCAATTTTGATGAATCCTATAGACTTGATCTTGGGAAAGGTATTTCTTTGAATGATGTTGAAAGTTCCATAGAGAATCTTAATCTTGATCATGGAGAACAAAAGGTATCCACAAAGAAGAATGACCTAGATGAGGAACAACTACAAGTAGAGGAGCAACTCCAAACTCAAAAGCAAGAGACCAATGAGCTACCAAGGGAGTGGAGATATGCAAGAAACCACCCAAAGGAGCAAATCATTGGAGATCCTTCAAAAGGTGTAAGTAGTTGTTCAAAATTTCTTGATTCTAATCTTGCTTATGTATCTAAAATTGAGCCAAAGTCAATTAGTGAAGTTTTGGATAATGAGAGTTAGGTGATTGCTATGTAAGATGAACTCAATCAATTTGAGAGTAATGAAGTTTGGACCTTGGTTCCAAGACCTAGTGACTGCCTAATCATTGGTAGTAAGTGAGTCTATAGGAACAAACTAGATGAGGATGGTAATATCATAAGAAATAAGGCTAGATTGGTTGCCAAAGCATACAACCAAGAGGAAGGCATTGATTATGATGAAACATTTCTCTTGTAGCAAGATTAGAAGCTATACATATTTTATTAGCATGTGCATGCCACACGAATTTCAAACTTTTTCAAATGGATGTAAAAATCACTTTTTTAAATGGTTTTATATTAGAGGAAGTATATGTTGAACAACCCTCCGGTTTTGAAGATCATGTTTTTCCAAATCATGTCTATAAACTGACTAAGGCTTTATATGGATTAAAGCAAGCTATTAGAGCATGGTATGAAAGATTGAGTGCTTTTCTCTTAAATAATGGATTCTCAAAAGGGCATGTTGACACAACTCTTTTTATTATAAAACATAAGCATGACACTCTCATTGTTCAAATTTATGTTGATGATATCATATTTGGGTCTACTAATGAGGATCTTTGCCAATAATTTGCCAAGTGTATGACTAAGGAATTTGAAATGAGCAAGATGGGAGAGCTCAAATGTTTCCTTGGACTTCAAACAAGCAAGGCAAAGATGGCATCTTCATCAACCAATTCAAGTACACTAAGGAATTGATCAAGAAATTTGGGATGGATGGATGTAAGAATGCCAAGACTTCAATGAGTATATCAACAAAATTGGACAAAAATGATAAGGGTAAAGCTATTGATGAAAAGCTTTATCAAGGTATGATCAGTTCACTTCTTTATTTAACCACATCTAGACCCGACATTATGTATAGTGTATGCTTGTATGCAATATTTCAATCATGTCCTAAAGAATCACACTTGAATGCTATTAAAAGAATTTTAAAATATCTTCATGGCACTATGCATTTAGGACTATGGTATCCTAGAAACTTTTCATTTCATGTCTTTGGTTTCTCAAATGCTGACTACGTCGGTAGTTTGTTGGATAGAAAAAGCACATCCAGAACTTGCCACTTTATTGGTGAGTGTTTAGTTTCTTAGCATAACAAGAAACAAGTTTCGGTCGCCTTGTCCACCGCCGAAGCTAAATATGTAACGGCTAGTTGTTGTTGTACTCAAGTCCTATAGATGAAGCAACAACTAAAGGATTATGGTCATGACATTGACCACATTCCAATTAAATATAATAATACAAGTGTCATAAATCTCTCTAAAAATCCCATTCAACATTCAAGAAGTAAACACATTGACATAAAACATCATTTTTTAAGAGATCATGTTCAAAATGGTGGTGTAATGTTAGATTTTATTAACAATGAAAACCAACTGGTAGATATTTTTACCAAGCCCCTAAATGATGAAAGGTTTTGTTTTATAAAAAGAGAGCTTGGTATGCTTGATAGGAGCATATTGATTTGAAAAAAACTTTCAACCTTGTTTTTGCATATGAATTGTTGTCTATATATGCTCTCTACTTGTTTGATGTGAAGACTAGACTTTAGGGATAGTTAACTTCCTTTCTATCCTAAAAATTCATGGAGTACCTATAACTCTCGCTCGGGAATAATGTCATGCTCGAGACATTATCCCTCCCACTCGCGACATCATGGTCACCAATTTGACCGTTGTAACTCCTCATCTCCCACTTGGGAAGCCATACTTCTCGATCAAGACATTTGAATATTATTTGACCGTTACACCTCTTCAAACGTACATGCTCAGGAAACCGCCTGTCCCCCTCAGAACTGTCTAAAATTTAATTTTTTTTTTTTTTACCATTGGAGGGTTCCCGGTCGGGAACCCCCCTATCCCGATTAGGACTTACTCAATGGCAGCCTTTTGTAACTGCTACCAGTCAAATCCATCTGTCGTAACTCTCATTTAGACCCCTCAAACAGTAACATACCTCTTCAAACTCTATAAATACCCTACTATTCTCATTCTTTTCCTCACTTTTGCATTAATACTCTTTCTTTCTTCCAATTTTTCAACAACAAATCTTCAAACTCTCTCCATACTCACCCTTTCCAAATGGCACCAAAGGCTGGCACCTTAAAATCAATAGCCTCCAAAGGCAAAGGAGTGGCTACCTCCTCCCAATTCTCCTCCTTTTAAGATATCTTCAATGCCTTCTCAAGGGAAGAAAAGAAAAAATATGTCAATGTAACCACCAAGAAATTCATCTCCAATCGTACCCTCAACGTAATCTTGACAAGTTGGGAGTCAAGGATGAACTCATTGGCATCCTTAAAGAGATAGGGTGGACCACTTTTGTCATGCCCTTTGAAGATGGCCATGATGAACTTACCATTGAATTCCTCTCCACTCTTCAAGTTATCAAGGATCCAAAACATCCTCTCGGCTACTATGGCCTCCAATTTCGTCTCTTTGGCCAACCACAAGAGATGACAAAGCATCAACTTATGGATGCTTTTGGCTTAAAAAAGGAGGGCCTCATCAATACTCAAGCCATGTATCTCTCTCCTCTTGATATATGGAAAAGCATATCTCTTGAAACCCGTCTTGACAAACATTCAAATGCCAAGCATATTAAGATGCCTTTTTACTTCATCCTTCATATAATCATCACTTTCACTATCAATGCAAGAAATGAAAGCAATGAGGAAGTCACCCACGAAGTCCTTCTTTACCGCTATGCCATGATTCACAAATGGCCTACAAAAGCGGCCCATCTTCTTTTTGACAAATTCTAATCCATGGCCTCCACATTCAAGGACACAATTTCTCTCCATGTTCAAATCACTTATCTTACAAAGTATCTTCATCTCATGACGGATGAGAATTGTGCACTTCTCTCTTCATCATGCTCTCAATATGAGTGTTTCTTGGATATCTAATATCTCCTTAATTACAAGGCAATTAGAAGACCCTTCAAGGAAGTTGAATCTTTTTTCTATGCTTTTGGGGAATATAGTGCCCAAAAGGCCACTCAAGAGGCCACAAGGAAGAGGGCAAGGCTCTCTATAGGAGGAGAAGGCTCAAATGCACTAGAGATACCACCTCCGCCGCCACCTCCGCCACCACCTCCTCAACCACAACAATAACTAACCTTGCAAAGTCTTTATGACTTTCAAATGCAATCCTTCAACACCTTGAAGGATATAATGCGACACCTTCATTTAGATATTCAAAGCACGCAAGGGCAACTAAATCTAAATATATGTACTCATAGCTTTGAACAAGCCCCATTAGTCGAGGGGGAGTAAGGCACTCATGAGGAAGAGGAAGGTGGTGCAAAGGAAGAGAAGGCAAGTGATGAAGAAGGGGATGCATAACTTAGCTTTTTTTTTCAACTTTTAATTTTTCACATGTTTTTCTTTGTAATACATTTACTTTATTAATAAAACGGTTTCTTCTTCTCTATATCAACTTAGTATTTCATTCTTTTTTATATTGATAAAGGGAGAGAAGAAAGAATATAATAATAACTATGCAAAAATTTAACTTTGTCAACTATGCTGACGTTTTTTGACTTTAGCCATTCAATATGTTTTATACTTTTAAATGATGAGAAACTTTGAATACTTATGATTCAATATATCAATTTGATTACAAAACTATCAATTTGTTATTTTTGCCTAGTTTGATTATCAAAATAAAAAAGGGGGATATTGTTAACCTTGGGCTGATTGCTCTCTATTTTGATCTTGACAATCAAATTAAATGTTACTAACATCCTTTTTAAGTGTTGTTTTGATAGTGTTCAAAGTTTCAACACATTTGGTTATGAATTCCTTATTGAACTAGTCAAACATTTCCTAGAGACATGTAACTCCCAACTGGGTCCATTATCTCTTGACCGAGACACAAGTACAGACTGGGAAATGCCATTGTCCTAAACGGGAAAATATTGCTCTTTGATGGTTCAAAGTTCCAGTAGCAAAAGTAGACGGGGACAAGTGATATCTCGACTAGGATATGTAATTTTTCGACCGGGGCTTGAGTACAAATCGGAAAATACTACTTTCTGATATTCCAAGAGTTCTAGTAGCAAAAGTAGACCGAGACAGGTGATGTCCCGACCGGGACACCTCATTTCCAGACCTGGACATGTTGGAGTCCGATCGGAAAATTCAAAAGGGCATGACCGTTGAAGAGGAGACACCACCAAAGTGTGTCAAGTTATCAATAAAGTCAAAACGACCAAGTCAAATTGACTTAGGTCTCGATCGGGAAGCATGGTCTAGACCGGAAAGTTCTCGAAGCAAGCAGACCCAAGTTCTCGGCAATTGCATCATCGGGCAAGTCCCCATTGGGACTCCAGGACTCTCGACCAGGAACATTAAATAAAAACTAGTCGTTGGAAGGATTAGTCAACCAGAAGCTACCACGTATCAAAATTGGTCATTTCCCGACCGGGAAAGCCATGTTCCCAAATGGAACCGCTCTCTCTGCAGACAGCATTTAATGCACTTGTAAGAGAACGTTAGAAAGAATTATGACACCACTTTGTAACGGCTAATTGGTAGGTAATCAGTATAAATACTTTATCAAAAGGTCATTCAACCATAACCAACAACTTAAGAAGTGCCAAAACTCTTGCAATTTATTTTCTCAATCTCTTCATTAATTGTTTTGTGTAAGGGTTTAACTTTTAATCTTGAAACATTTGGATTATCTTGTAATTGGGTAGTATGAGCCAAATTACAAAGAATTGGTTATTGTGTGAGCCATAAAACACAAGAAAAATTCGAGTTGAGTGTTAGCCTTGGTAAAATACCTAGTTAGGAGTGAGCTAACTAAAACTCCGAAACTGTAATCTAAGTGATTAGATTAGTGAATATCTAATCGAGGTTGGGGAGAGGAGTATGGTTAGTTAGTACCCGAACCTCTATAAAATTTGTGTCTCAAATATTCTCAACTCTTTCAACTACCTTGTGAGTGCAAGATTTTTTAACTTTCCACCAATTCATCCCTCCCTTCTTGGTGATTGTTTGGGCAATAAGTCATTTCCACTATGTCCAAAGATCCCATAGGTATACAATTCTTCTATTAGGAGTGGTGAATCCTTTGTTAGCTACTCAACTACCTTCGAATATCTCAAGTTGTAAGCAATCATCTCCCTAAGAGCGACCTCCATGAGGCAATAAGAAAGAATGTCAAAGCACAAAATCAGTATCCAAGATAACCTTGAGTACATCAAGTCTTAGGATATGCGCACTCTTGCCATAATGAGACAATCACATGAATTATCTATTCAATATCAATGATAGTCTTATAATGGCAAAAGTGCATGATATTGAATAGATAATCCATGTGGTTGTCTCATAGTAGGTGATCCAATGTACTAAACTACTCTAGCAGGTAACCACATATTAACTCTAAATATCTTATATTTATGGCTTATGAGATCCACCACTCGACTTAGTCGAGAAGTATAACATGTGCTAGCAAGGGCGAATCCAAGAACTAATTTCAATTGGGAAAAATTTTATTTATGTAATAATTTTTAATAATAAAATATATATTTCTAATAAATTTAACAAAAAAATTATCACAATCATTAGGATGATAATATGACTTTTTTTTTTGTAATCCAAGATTCGAAGGAAAATCGTCTAAATTGATTTCTAAATGAGACTTTTTTGAAGAGTTGAATCTATCAAATTTGACAATAGCATCTTTATTTATAGAAGGTTCTTTAGCTAATACTTTTCGTTTGATCAGAAATTTGTTCATACCTTAATCAAATTGATAAAAAATCTAATCAACCATTATTGTTAGCTATAATTTTAAATAGAGAAAAAATAATGAATATAATTCTAAATATACATATATTAATAATTATTGTTCTTATAAACAAAGTAGAAACTTTGTAATTTTATGTTTAGACTAAACAATCAATTAATAAAGTAAAACTGAAAGTTTCCCAATTAATATTTGATAGAAATTTCTTATCATTATTTTCTAATCATTTTCTTGTTATTAACTTCAATTTCAAGACTATAAAATAATAAAAAGCAATCCAAATTATTTAGCATACGAATATTTTCATTCAAATTTACACTTACAGCTTAAAGTTGAATCATGTTGAAAACAATAAAAATTAATTCTAAATTCATGTATCTATTAATCAAAGCCACCACTAAAAATAAAATTATTTTGAATCAACATCTAATTTTATTTTGTAGATTGTAGGATTAGAAATCAATTTTAAATTCATGTATTTGTTAATCAATACCACCACTTGAAGAAATTAAAAAAAAAAGATAAAAATAAAATGTGTAATCAACTAGAATAATATGTAATTACTAACCTCTTTATGTTGTTTTTCTTTCTAACTTTGAATTGATTGGATATTTGGATTGAAATTTGAATAAAATAATGATAAACTTCCCAAATCATTTAGCATATGAACATTTTCATTCAAATTTACACTTATAGTTTAAAGTTGAATCATATTGAAAAAAGTAAAAATTAATTTTAAATTCATGTATCTATTAATCAAAACCACCACTAAAAAATAAAATTATTTAAAACCAATATCTAAATTTATTGTGTAAATTGTAGGATTAGAAATCAATTTTAATTTCATGTATTTGTTACCACCACTTGAAGAAATTAAAACAAAAATACTACGAAATTAAAAAAATAAAAATAAAATGTGTAATATACTAGAATAATATGTAATAAATTATAATAATATGTAATTAGTAACCTCTTTATCTTGTTTTTCTTTTTCACTTTGCATTGATTGGATATTTGGACTGAAATTTGGAAGAGAATAGTTCAATTTTGTTTTTGAAAAGAATAAAGGGTCTGAAATATGACTATTATTTAGTCTTTGAAAAGAAAAAGGGTTTTTTTTTTTATTCTTGCATTAAACGGGTGGTTGTAGTGTTTGACACTCTAAGTCTCTTTTCCTTTTTTTTTGTTATTAGAAATACATATAACCTTTTAACTTTATTTTCTTTTATTTTACTAAAAATATATTAGTAAATAAATTAATGATTATTGATTGTCGAATTTAGTTAATTGAATAAAATATACGATATATTAAATATATAGGGGGCAAATACAAATTTTAGAGTCGGGTCAAGAAATATATATTACATAAAGTCTCTTCTAAATTTGAAGTGCCCCTATTGACCCTCAAATGCATCCACCCCTGTGTGCTAGTCTGTTCGGATTAACAATATTCATTCTTGTTAATCTTATGACTAAAGATAATTTAGATATAAACATAATAACACATGATAAAAATTTCATTATCATGATCACATCATGAATTTATTCATATTATGTATTATATCATAAATTTCATTAATTAGTTTAAGATCAATATTAATTCATATGAATGAATACTAGAGTAATGAATAATGCATTGGGATAATTGCTAAAAATAAACTGAACTTTTAATATTGTATCAAAATTAAATTGTACTTTTTATCTTTTTATTTAAATACACAAACTTTTAAAACTTTATTGATTTATGAATTACAGCAAAACTCTGCTAACATGACATAAAATTCTGACGAAATTAAAAAGGTTAAGCTGACTAGAAAACTGAGTCATCTTAGAAACTTTAAAACATTATCGTTTTTGTTTTTTCTAAAATTTTAAAAATCTTTTCAGTTAAACTCTACTTACAGTAATATTTTTGTTTCTCCTTACTTTGTTAATAAGACAATTCCTAAGTATGACAGTTACATATATTATTTTTTAAATTTAAAAAAAGATTTAAATTTTTAAATTTTGAAAAAAACAAAAACGATAACGTTTTAAAATTTCTAAGATGATTCAGTTTTCTAATCAGTACAATTGTTTTAATCTGACCTAAATTTTATGTTATGTCAGTAGCATTTTACCTGAAATTCACAAATTGATAAAATTTTAAAAATGTGTATGTATTTAAATAAAAAAATAAAAAATACAATTTGATTTTAATACAATATTAAAAGTTCAGTTTATTTTTTACAATTATTTCTGTTGCCTTTATTAATTAAATAACTACGTATATCAAGTGCTAAAATTGATTGCCTTTCGAGCACCTCTAATACCAAAACATTGCTTTGGTTACCGAAAAAAGCATCACAATTCAACTTGTACTGGCCTGATAGTGGTGGGCACCACTAAATCGTGTCAATTGGTGGTGTTTTTCGCAATTGCTTATCTAATCCTTTGGAGCCCTTATAAGAGTGCAAGAACTCAAGATTGCGGTTAACCAGTGTCAACTATTGACAAAAACTCTTTGTGCTCTCATATTCTTTTCTTTCCATAAACTCTATAAAACAGCCATGACTTCTTCCATGTGACCTGGGCTTAGTGTTTCTCGCAGCAAATCCACCCAATCATAAATTATAACTCTACCAACACTGTTGCTTCTTAGCCCAAGAGGTGAGGCAATCCATAGAGCTCTAGTCCACTCACACTCTTTAAATATATGGATCGTAGATTCCATCGTCTGTCCATAAAAATAACAATTATATGCATTGATACCTCTCTGATTCAAACTATCGGAGCATTGCAGTAAATTAGAGAGGAGACACCAAACAAATAACTTCTTTTTTGGTGGTAGGGTCATGGACCATATAAATTTTGAGATTGACTCAATGATAGCAAAAGATGATGGTTGCAGGGCTGATGTGCTCCACTTTTGTATGGCAATAAAATATCCCAATCTCACAGTATAACCACCAAATTTTTAATAGATCCAGAAGAGGGAGGGAGTTGGTTTATGATAGCTCAATGAGATTCTTATAATTTCATTCTTTTTAAAGGACAATAATAGCCTGGAGAGTAAGGCCTCATCTAATCTCTATCTATATCAGTCAAAGCACTAACCCTCTCAATATCATGAGAGCTATTTATAGGTATAGGTTTTCTAAGATTCAAGGAGCGTACCCAACTGTCATATCAAATGTTAATATTGTACCTATTACCTACTCGCCAATGCATTTCTTCACACTATAACTATTTCCCTATCATTATGCTCTTCTAGATATAGCAACAATTCGGAGAAGTTTTACCCTTAAGAAATTAAGTACAAGCAAAATACTTATCAAATGTTAATATTGTACCTATTACCTACTCGCCAATGCATTTCTTCACACTATAACTATTTCCCTATCATTATGCTCTTCTAGATGTAGCAACAATTCGGAGAAGTTTTATACTTGTTTTTTAGTACTCTTGCACATAAGGAATTGCTACTTTGGAGAAGTCACCACCCCTGCTTAGCAAGTAAAGCATTATTAAAGATCTAAAAGTCCTTTAAATTTTGGAGCACACATTTGACCCCATTTTAGCTAGTGCACTCCCTTAATCAAAATTTGGTTTCCCCTACCAAAATCTTGCTACTGTCCTCTACATCTCATGACAAATAGAGATCGACAAAGAATAGCAGCTCTTCCCAGTGTCTGGTCTAGGTGGCTATATTTATGTGCACCACAGGTAAGGAAGCTTAATGTGTATTTCTATTCAGATATGTATATGTATGCTTGTGTTAACATGATAATAGCGTGTGCTCTATTTACCGTGATTTCTTTCCCTAAAAAGACATGCTAGATGGTTTGTATAAATTATGCATAATATTATGAGCCTATTTTTGTAGACAAGATAGGTGAACTAAGCTTGTGCAATTAGACGTATTACTGCTATGTGATTACAATTTGGCAGTTATTGTTTTGGAAGTATGTTTTTTGTCAACTGACATTGTGTTTTAATTTTAGAAATGCATGATTAGTTGGTAAATGGTAATAATATAAATGCTATTAATATATTTTTATAAAGCTTGCACCATTGAACATAACTCAACGCAAGAGTCTATTTTCTCTCGTACAGGTGGTAGGCAAAGGGTAGATAAGGGTGAACAGGTAGAGAGTGTGATTCATTGGGCCCACTGGAGGAGTGCAACAACAGCAGAGGTGGACACCCAATCAAGGTTGGTTTTATATTTTGGTCATATCATGTACATAAGGATAACATTACATGCATCTTGTATATTTAAAGAACATGTATATAGTCTAAGCTATGTAAAAGCTAATAATTTGCAAATAATATAATCTTATTGTATATGACATGAATGTTTTCGTTACATGGGATGTACATTAGTTATGAGTGTTATGTATCTATTAGTCTTGTACAAATATGTCAGTTAGTTTAGCGGTGATGCCATCTTACCTAACTGTAATATAAAAGGGTAAGCGGTGTTACATTTGGTGGCTAGGACAGAAATGTGAAGAGTTAGGCACTTGCGTGCATATGCATATATGCATTAGCATGACATGAAAGTTTTTACAAGCTGCCACTCTCTAACATAGGCCACTGTTTTTATAAGTAAGAAAGATGGATTTTGAGCTACAGCAGGTCCATGAAAAGGAAGTTGAGGGATCAAGTTCTCCTCCAATGTTCATCTATATTTTGATATTAGTGAGGGATATGGCGACACCAAGGATAATATCTCCCTCACTACCGTTAGTAGCAGAATCTGCATACTTGACTCAAGCATGAGCTGTTCAACGAATGGTAGACTTTTACCAACTGGTGGCTGTCTATGCACAACAAATGCCTGAGACGACACTATCAAAATCGCAAGAGCTACGATATGATAAGCTCGGGGAATATAGTATAGTTGAGTTATGTGGTAGGGAAGAGGAAGATGCCTTAGTTATAGAACAATGGTTGCAGAGGTTAGAGGAGGTGTTCCAGTTGATGCAACGTATAGTAGAGTAGAAGTATGAGTATACTATGTCCCTTTTGTAAGAGCAGGCTTATGGTTGGTGGCGATCTATGTGTCAAAGTACACTAACTCTTATACCAATTACTTAGGACTACCTTTGGGAAGAATTTTATATTCGATATGTATCAAAGACACCTCTTTATAATGCGGGCCTCTCTAGCTAAAGAAGAAGGCAGACAATGGAGAGACAAGCTCAAGTACAGGATTCAGAACCTATCTTTAACCTTGGTAGGGATCAGTTTGTGAGGGTTATAGACCTATTTAAAGGAAGATCAATAATGACAGTTAGAAGATCATTATTAACTCCTATTTGCCAATATTGTGGTAAGGCTCACTCAGGGGATTGTTGGTGGCTTACAAGAGCTTGTCTTAGATGCGGAGCCCTAGATCACTAGAGGAGACATTGCTCTATTCCGCAATGCCAAAAGTGAAGCTATAATGAGTGCCTAGAGGAACCAAGCCATATAGAGTCTAAGGCAATGCATACACCTGAGGCCACTGAGGTACAACAAGTCGAGGCACAAGTAAGTCATGTTGGATAAAGTTAGAGTGTGCTAGAAGATAGGTAAATTTTCTCTATATGGCATTATGATTATGCATATTGATATAATTTACTCTATTAAAATACAATTGTGTTACCTATCTTAGATAGGAAAGAGAATGCCAGACTTAAAAGTATGAGAGCTCGAAGCTCTAGAACATGTACAATCTTTACCCATGTTTGGGACATAGTGTATAACTAAACAATTGCAAACACATAACCCCATGAGAATGCAAAACATGTAGGCCTTTGTAAAGTCTAATAGAATCTTCATTCCTAAGAACGATACCATTTTAGACATAAGAGTTAAAGTAATCTAAGATGAGGAAAAACATCGAGAACATAAAGATAGAAATTCTAGGATACGACATATTGGTTGAGGGTGAGCTGTTTCTTGCAGATATGATGAACTCTTATCTCATATATGATATACCAACCTAAGCATAAACTAGTTGACATAATCCAAGATAGAAATGTCGTGGAACTAGATGAGTAGATTTAAAGTGTCAAGACAAGTTGGTGAGACTATATAGAGGTAAGGTTAGGGATGACAAACTTAGATTATTATGGTCATGAAAGACTTAGGGTTTGTTTATAAGAAATGGAAATAAGGGTTAACTAATGCATATGAACGATAGTTAGAATATGTATTCATCAATTTTGAAGAAACTCAATAGATCCTAGAAAGATAGAAACAAGCTTGATTGGAAATCGCCAAGTAATACGAAGGGAATAAGAAACATCCTTGGTATTGCCTGGCCATAAAGGAGAAGCGCAAAACAATTCCCTTTAGCTAGCAAGTGATTCAGGATAGGGCATTAGACCTAAGTGAATTGACAAGTGTTAAGTTAGTTGGTCTTAGAAGTCCTACAAATAGAGGCATCTAGCATACTCATCTATCCCGAGAAAGGACCCTATAATAAATAGTGGAACTTTGTACGATGAGACATGAATAAATACCTAAAGAAGGCCGACATTTGTAACTTGAAGTTCAAGCAGTATGAAATGATAAGACATTTGATAATAAGACGATGCAATATAAGTACAAAAGGCACGGGTGGCACTCAAAAGCCTTGTAAAGCAAGAATATTTTCGATCTTAGGGGAAACATGACGTAGGGATAGAACTTAGATATGACAAAAAGTGGAACACCTTTTAACTCTTAAGGCAATCACATTATACACCTAGCTCATAATACCCCTATAAAAGAAAAGTTTACAGATTTCGAAATAGTGCCATAGGTGGAAGGTAAGTACAATATGTGAAAACAAAGTTAGGACAGCAGGTGATTAAGGGATAATGGAGAGTCAAGGATGTTTTCACCTAGAGAACTGAAGCAGTTGGGAAAAACTAAGGGGTAAAAGATGTACCACCTATAGAAGATAAGTATAACTAGTTTGAGAAGAAGAAATTCTCCACTATGATTCTGTTAACTAGTGACATCATCAAAAGGTTATGGGACCCAATGAACCCATAATTAATAAGCAAAATATAAATTATTTGAGTCGAACCCTATTAAGAATACCAACGACGAAAACACCATCATAAAGGGAGATTTCCATAGTTGTGTTCCATATCACATGATATACTAAGCTCCTGTACATTTTAGAGAAAGAAAGGGGAGAAATGTGAGTTTCTTAATACGGACCTAAGACAACAAGAGATAGATCGATTAAGGAGAATAAAAAAGATATACCATTTTAGGAAGCGGAAGAGTTGCTCAACTAATAAGGGACTAAGCTAGAAGTTATGAACAGAGTCATGGTAGGAAAGAGGTAGCAATGGAAAGTGAAGGAATGATATGGATTCACTATCCCAAATGTTTAATATAAGTTAGTCAAGTAAAATTTCAAGGACCAAATTTTCTTAAAGGGGAAGAATTGTCACATCCGCCAATTTTGGCCCAACTAAAACCTGCATTTCATGACCGAACTAATAGGAAATCAAGCACATATGTGACTGAAAGAGGTAGCGATGGAAGGCGAAGGAACGATATGGATTCACTATCTCAAATGTTTAACGGACATTTTTTTAAATTCTTCTTTTTCTTCTTTTCTTTTAAACTTGAACCTTTTTTCACCATCCTCTTCCATTTTCTTCCTTTTCTTTTAAATTTTCCACTTATCAAACACTAGTTAGCAAGAAAAAAAGCAAGAATAAAAGAAAGGGCCATATTCTCCTTTGATCAAGTATTAACTGAGACCTTTTGAAGCGACTCTTGGGTTGGCCAGAGCTCATCCATGGAGGAAGAATCCTTGTATGTGGAGTTTAAAAGTGGAGTAGATGGTGAAGGCCTTGCATGTAGACTTTGAATGAAGAAAGAACTAAAAAGAAAGCTAGATTGGTCACAGGTTCAAGAAACATTTAAAAGTTAAAAATACTTTCTTCATCTTTCCTTATAGCTGAGAGTATTAGGATTACACTTTTCTAACTCCCTTCAATTTTTCCTTTCTTGTCTAGTTCTCTTTTTCTTACATTCACCATGAAACCCATATCTAAGTTCTTTTTCCTTGTTTTCTTGGTTGTGTTTTTGTAAAGGAACTGGCACAAGAAGCAAAGAGACCACTTTTGTTTTATGTTAAGCTGAGACCATAAGGAAGGGAAAAGGGAACTTTTGGGATTTGAATGTGAACTTGGTAAGCACGTATGGACTACTTCAACTTATTAGACAACTATATCAACCAAAAAGAAAAAAAAAGAGCATGCTAGAATTAATAAGACCCAAATTTGAAACTAAGTAAGTTGTTAATTGAAATAACAAAAGTAATGTGGGGTGGTTTTGGATATTGGATTTGTATATAGTTCAAGAGGTTCAAATATTAGAATGGAACCTTTAAATGATGTTCTGGACTTAAATAGAAGAAATATTTGAATTTAGAGTGTTACCTTAAGGTGATTGTTCTCATTTTGATCATGACAATCAAATTAAATATCACTAACTTCCTTATTTAGTGTTGTGTTGATAGTGTTCAAAGTTTCAACACATTTGGTTGTGAATTTCGCTTTGAACAAGTCAAATATTTCCTAGAGATGTGAAACTCCTGATTGGAACACTTATCCCTTGATTGGGACACTCTTACAGACCGAGAAATCCATGTCTAGACCGGGACATATTACTTTCTAATCTTCCAAAGTTCTAAAAGCTGAAGCAGACTAGGACATACCATTTCTAGACCGGGACATGTTATAGTCCAATCGAGAAATTCAAAAGGACATGACCATTGAAGAGGAGACAGCACCAAAGTGTGTCACGTCATCTAAAGGTCAAAATGACCAAAGTCAAATTGACTGATGTCCCGACTAGGAAAGCATTGTCCCAATCAAGAAGAACTTGACGCCAGTAGACCTAAGACCTAAGTATGGCATCATCGGGCAAGTCCTAACCAGGACACAAGAAGTCTTTACCGGGAAAATTATATAGGAACTAGCCATTGGAGCGTTTAGCCAACCAAAAGATGCCACATGTCAAAATAGGTCATCTCCTGACTGGGAACCCCTCTCTAAGAAAACATTAGAAAGAGTTATGACACCAATTTGTAACGGCTAATTAGTGGGTAATCAATATAATACCCTACCAAAATGCCATTTAAGATATCGAACTACTTTCTAAGTGCCAATACTTTTGCAATTTATTTTCTTAATCTTTCTTAAATTAATTGTTTTGTAAGGGTTCAAGTGTTAGCCTTCAAACACTTGGCTTATCTTGTAATTGGGTAGTGTGAGCCAAATTATAAGGAATTGGTTATTGTGTAAGCCATCAAAACATAAGGAAAATTTGGATTGAGTGTTATTCTTGATAAAACACCTAGCTAGGAGTGAGCTAGCTAAAACTCCATTTGTAATATAAGCGGTTAGATTAGTGAATACCCAATTGAGATTAGGGAGAGCAGTAGGGTTAATTAACACCCGAACCTCTATAAAATTTGTGTCTCTATCTCTTCTATCTTTTAGTTTCCTTGTGTGTGTAAGAATTTTTATTTTCCCACTAATTCATCCCCACCCCCCCTCCCCTTTTCCTTCTTCTTAGTGATTGTTTGGGCAACAAATGGTATCAAAACAAGGTCTAAAAATCAAACTTCATCAGCTCTAGCAAAGATCTATAATGGCCCAAGAAGGATTCCAAAGCCTCAAACCTTACTTTGATGGGTCAAACTATGCCCATTAAAAGTTTAGAATGGAGGCATGCTTGGATTGTGAAGGAATTGATGTGTAGGATAGTGTTCGCAAGGAAGAGACACCACCAATAAGGAAGAACACTGAAGGAAAAGATGAACCTCTTCTAAGAGATGAGTGGATTGAACCACACAAAAGAGCAAATGGCAAAAAAAATGGCTATGGTTATCCTAGCAAGCTTTATCTCTCGTGAAGAGTGTGGAAGAGTCAACATTGTCCAACCGCCTATTATATGTGGAGGACTTTGGAGAACTACCATAAAGGCATAAAGCAAGTTCATTCAAGGAAGATTCAACTCCTAATAAATGAGTATAAACTCTTTAAGATGAAGCCAAATGAGACCATCACTGACATGATAAACCGCCTACTTTCCATCATCAATAACATAAAGAAATATGGAACACATAAAAGCCTTGAAGATGTAAATAACTAGATCTTGTGAAGTCTTCCAATGAAGCATTATGGTTCCAGGGATTTGAGCACCATTCCCACCGATGTGCTCATTAGCAAGCTTCTAACACATGAGATGGCTCTGGTGAGGGAAAAGGAACTTGAAGGAGAAAGAGAAAAGAAAAAAGCCCCTTGCTTTCTAGACAAGCACCACCTCCTCAAAAGTTCAAGACTTAGACCTCATTAGTGATGATGGGGCAAGTGAAGAAGATGATAAAAAGATAGTCATGCTATCTAGAAGAGTAAAGAGAGTGGTAGTCAATAAGTATAAGACTATCAAAAACTACAAGCAAAAGGGCATCAGGCTCCTCATCCAACTTTAATAAGAATAAAGAGGAGGTGAGTGTTATGAATGTGGAAAGAAAGGCCACATAAAATCTGAACATCCAAGGCTCAAGAAGTATAAGGACAAGTCTCACAAGGATGGAGGAGACAAAGGCCACAAAGGTACATGGGATGATCCTACATCAAGTGATGATGATGGGATCCAAGAAGATGTATCCAACTTGTGCTTCATGGCTTTGGAGTATAACTTTAATGAGGTAATTTCCACTTCTTCCTCTTTTACAAAGGGAAGGAAAGTTTGGATACCTTCATTGTATCTCAGAGACCTCCCTTAGTGAGACATGACTTAGGCTTTAATGGAACATCATCTTCATTAACACCTAAAACCATTTTTGTAAAAGCTTTCATACCACAAACCTCCTTAATTGAGGTAGGTACCTCTAAGGCTAAAAACAAATCACACACTAACGCCCCTACTCAAAGGAGAAGTAGCAAAGGCTCACTTAGCTCAAGAGGAAAACCTCAAAAGGCCAACCATGCCTTCTTGTATAAAAGGCATGCACCTAGGAAAGCACCCACTACATATGATTGTGTTTGTTGTTATACTTAACCTCAAGTGAAGTGGTAAGAGTCTTTCAAGACTAAGTAATGCCACTATTGCATAGAGTTTGGGAACATTAACATTCATTGTTTGATAAGAAAATCCCATTGGGATCTCTCAAGAACTAACCCCCAAGGACCCAAGTTTGTTTCGGTATCTAAAAGCCAAACTTGAATTTATGTTATATAGGTATGCCTTAAATCCTCAAGCAACGAAAATGTATGGCTCTTGGATAGTGGATGCTTAAGGCATATGACCAAAAACAAAAGCCTATTCACTAGTTAAACGTGTGGATGGAGGTAAGGTTACCTTTGGAAAAAATGCTAAGGGTAATGTAATTGGCATTGGTTCCATAGGACTTAATGGTAATTCAATCATAGATGATGTAATGTTTATTTATGGTTTAAAGCACAAACTTTTAAGTGTGAGTTAATTATGTGATAAGGGAAATAAAGTTACCTTTAGCTCCAATGAATGTCTAGTGATCTCTTTAAGTGGTCAAGAGATATTTAAAAGGGAAAGAGATGGCAATACATACATAATTGACTTACACAAGTTAACTAATGTTTCCTCTAGTTATCTTGTGTCTATTAGTGAAGAATCTTAGCTATGGCATAGAAGACTTAGACATGCAAGTATGGACTTAATTCAAAGCTTTAGAAAAGATGAACTAGTAGATGGGCTCCCAAAGGTCAAATATTTAAAGGATAAGACTTGTGAGCTATGTCAAAGAGGAAAATATCAAAAATCATCATTTAAGCTTAAAAATATTGTAAGTACCTCTAGACCTCGTTAACTATTACATCTTGATTTGTTTAGACCTAGTATAGTTGCTAGCTTGGGTGGAAAATATTATGCACTTGTTATTATTGATGATTACTCTAGGTTTACTAGGGTAATTTTTTTAGCTCATAAATGTTATACTTTTGAAAACTTCAAGCACTTTGCCAAGAGAGTCCAAAATGAGAAGGAATATTGTATCTCTAAAATTAGAAGTGATCATGGCAAAGAGTTTAAAAATGATATTTTTGAAAACTATTGTTTAGAAAATGGTATTTCTCATGATTTTTCCACACTAAGAACTCAACAAAATGGGGTAGTTGAAAGGAAAAATCGAACATTAGTAGAAATGGCTAGAACAATGCTTAATGAATATAGTCTACTAACCTACTTTTGGATGTGTTGACCTTAGGGTGATTGATCTATATTTTGATCTTGACAATCAAATTAAATGCTACTAATGTCTTTATCTAGTATTGTTTTGATAGTGTACAAAGTTTCAAGTCAATTGGATTTGATTTGCTTAATGAACAAATAGGTCAAAAATTAAAGGACAATTTCCCCATCGGGAAAGGCATGTTCCCCCTTAGAAAAAAAAAAGTATCCCCCTATAGAAAAGGTTCCCCCTTGGGAAAAAAAGTTTTCTGGTCTGGAAGTGCTCGATTCCAACATTCCAAGCTTCAAGTCAAAAGTTTTAGAAAGTTGTCCCAACTGGAAAATATGGTTTTCCAATCGGAAAACTCTTGTCCCAACCAGAAAATTTGATAGAGACTAGCCGTTAAAGAGCCGTTGAAGCAAGCGATAAATCCAAGGCTGCCACGTGTAAGGCTCCAACGAATATATGAATTTCCCAATTGGAAAATTGTCTCTGTCAAATAACTTTTAGTCAATCATCTTTTGAATGTTAGAAATAATTTTGGCACCATATGTAACGGCTAATTAGAAGGTAAACACTATAAATAGACCTGCAAAAGGCCTTAGAAAATAAGAAAGCTTAATTTTAAGTGTGTCAAAACTTTTGCAATTTTATTTCTCATCTCTATTATAACAAAAGTTTAAGTGTTAACCTTAATACTTTGGTATAAGTTGTAAGAGTGATCCTAGTGAGAAAAACTCTTGTTAGATTGTATATGAGCTTGTTTAAAACATAAGAAATTGGTTATTATGTGAGCCATTAAAACACAAGCGATTTAGGTTTGGTATGAGCCTTGAGAAAACACTTAGTTATGGGTGAGCTAGGAAAACTCTCTAGTTGTGAGTTAGCTAGGAAACTCTCTTGTAATCTCAAGTTGAGATAGTAGAACTCCCAACTGCGGTTGGGGAGAGGACTAGGGTTTGTTAACACCCGAACCTCTATAAATCCTTGTGTGTAATCTTCTCTTATTCCTCTAATTTCTATGTTTTATTTGCATATTGCTCAAAAACTCAAAGAAATTCATTAAGCCAAAAATTTATATTTGCCACTAATTCAACCCCTCCTCTCTTGATGCACCATCTTTCCAACAATTAGTATTAGAGCCTTGGCCTCTCTATTCAAGGCTTAAGTGCGAGAGAAAAGATCAAGATGGTGAAGGGTGAAGTTATCAATCATTTCCTTATTTTTTATAGTGCCAACTTTGCTCAATGGAAGTTTCGAATGGAGCTCTTTATGGATAGTGAGTCCATTGATTTGTGGGATAAAATCTACAAAGAGTGGAAAGCACCAACCAAGGAAATGGAAGGTGTAGAGAAAAAAATTTCTCAGGATGATTGGTCCAATGCTCAAAAGAAGGCAAATGGAAGAACAAAAGAGCAATGGCAATTCTCCTTGCCGTCATTCCTTAAGAAGATAGTCTCAAAGTGTTGCATTGTAAAAGTGCTCATGGCATTTGGAAAACCTTGGAGAATTACTATAAAGAAACCAAACAAGTGAAGTCCAAAAGAATCTAATTGCTCTTGTCTATGAGCTTTTCAAGATGAAATCCTTTTAGTCTATTACCGACATGACTAACCGACTTCTTGCTATCATCAACAACTTAAGAAAGGCTGGGAAGCACCTTAAGCTTAAATATATCAACAATAAAATTTTGAGAAGTCTTCCCATCAAGGAGTACGGGTCAAGAGTTACCACCATTGAGGAAGTCAATATTGATTTAAGTAAAATGCTCACCAATGTGCTCATTGGCAAGCTTTTCACATATGAGATGGCTTTGGCAAAAGACAAGGAGATAGAGAAGAAGGCTTTAGCTTTCAAAGCTTCAACTTCAAAGTATTATAAAGATGAAAGCTCTAGCCAAGAGGAAAGGAGTGAAAAAGATAGTGATAAAGAGATTGTCAACCTTATGAGAAGATTAAAGCTTAAGGAAAAGAAAAGGTATGGCAATAACTTTGATCAATCCAGCACTCAAGACACAAAAGGAGTTCCTACATGAAGTAAAGAAGGCATGAGCCCTCAAGTGATGAAAGCTCCTCAAGTGAAGGAGAAATTGTTGCCTCTTGCTTCATGGCTCAACAAGAAGACTCCTATGAGATATGTTCTACATCTCAATCTTTTGATAACATGCATAATGATGATGATGATATTTTGATTGAAGTCATGAACCTTGAAATTGAGAAATTTAAAAAGAAAAATATTTTTTATAAAAATAAGTATTTGGATTTGAAAAATGATTTTGATGATCTACAAAAAATTGTTTTAGAGCTTAAAACATCTAATGAATTTCTTAGGAAATCATTGGATGATCTTTCATCAAAACCTTCAACCTCTTCTTTACTTAAAGAAAATAATATTTTGAAAAGTGAGGTTTAAGAGCTTAGAAACTCAATTTCAAAATTTTACAAAGGGAAGGGAAATTTGGATACACTTATTACATCTCAAAGACCTCCTCTAATGAGATATGGTCTAGGCTTCAATAGAGCTTTAACAACATCTCCATCTAATTCAATATTTGTTAAGGCTAGCATACCATAAACCTCATTCATTTAGGTAATTGGCTCTAAAGCCAAAAGCAAGGCACACACCAAAGCCACTACTCAAAAGAAAAGTAGTAAAAGCTCACATGATCCAAGAGGGAAACCTCAAAAGACCAACCATGTTTTTTTGTATAAAAGGCATGCACTTAAGATTTCACACACCATACAATATTGTATTTGCTCACATTCACATTCTTTTCATGTTGTGAAACCTAAACCCCATGCAAAGTGGCAAGAAATATTTAAGTCCAAGCAATGCCACTATTGTATGAGATTTGGGCATATAAACATGCATTGTTTTATACGGAAGGCTTATTAGGAACCTTCTAAAGCTAACCCCCATGGACCCAAATTTGAATGGGTACCAAAAATTATTTGATTCTTTTGTAGGTTGCCCATAAGTGGTCAAAGGTATGCTCAACAAAATGTCTTCTCTCAAGTAATCAACCCTATTAAACTCAAACTTGGCATAAAGTAAAGGAGAGCTACTTAAAGAAGAGATCACAAGAGAAGAATTGAATCTCTATGAAAAAGTGCATCAAGATCATGGAACGGTCTTCATATTGATAAGCATTCTCTAAACTCATATTTTATGCTTTAAGATGATATACTTATCTTGATGTTTTTTATATGTGTTTGTGTGACCAACAATTGGTATCATTTGTTAGCAATTGATAACAAAAGTTATTTTCATATCCTTGTTATATTTTTAAGAGTTTTTTTTTTATTTACAATAACCTTTTGGTATCATGTTGTTTATTCTTTTTATATTCTCTCTTTATGTCCTATATGATTGATCTTATGCTATAATAGCTTATATTCTTTTTTATCTTGATAAAGAGGAAGAAATATAAGAAAACATAAGCAAAATGTAAAAACATAAAAGGGGAGACATGGGAGACATCTTTCGAAAATATTGAGATATAAAAAGTGTGATTTTTTATAATAGAACATGATAATCAAAATGAATTGCCTTGAAATTTGACATAATTGCTTTAATCTTTTAATATTCTCTCTTATCTTCTCTCTTTTATGTCCTATGTGATTGATCTTATGTTATACTAGCTTATATTCTTTTTTATCTTGACAAAGAGGGAGAAATATAAGAAAACATAAGCAAAATGTAAGAATATAAAGGGGAAGATATGAGAGACATCTTTCGAAAATATTGAGATATAAAAAGTGTGATTTTTTATAATAGAACATGATAATTAAAATAAATTGTCTTGAAACTTGACATAATTGCTTTTCAATATGTTAATTTCTTTTTTGCATACTTAATTTTATTATTTTACTTAATTTGATTGTCAAAATAAAAAAGGGGGAGATTATTGACCTTAGGGTGATTGATCTCTATTTTGATCTTGACAATCAAATTAAATGCTACTAATGTCTTCATCTAGTGTTGTTTTGATAGTGTACAAAGTTTCAAGTAAATTGGATTTGATTTGCTTAGTGAACAAATCGACCAAAAATTGAAGGACAGTTTCCCTCTCGGAAAACGCAGTTTTCCCCTCAGGAAAGGCATATTCCCCCTCGAGAAAAAAAGTGTACCCCTCAGGAAAAAAAGTTTTCCGCTCGAGAAGTGCTCAATTCAAGCATTCCAAACTTTAAGTCAAAAGTTCCAAAAAGTTGTTTCGACCGGAAAATATGGTTTCCCTACCGAGAAACTCTTGTCCCAACCAGAAAATTTGATTGAGACTAGCCGTTAAAGAAAATGACAAATCCAAGGCTGCCACGTATAAGGCTCCAACGAATATATGAATGTCCTAACCGGGAAACTGTCTCTGTCATATAACTTTTAGTCAATCATCTTTTGAACGTTAGAAATAATTTTGGCACCATATATAATGTCTAATTGGAAGGTAAACATTATAAATAGATCTCTAAAAGGCCTTAGAAAATAAAAGAGCTTAATTTTAAGTGTGCCAAAACTCCCGCAATTTTATTTCTCATCTCTATTGTAACAAAGGTTTTAGTGTTAAGCTTAAACACTTGGGTATAGGTTGTAAGAGTGATCCTATTGAGAAAAACTCTCGTTTGGATTTTGTGTGAGCCTATTCAAAACACAAGGAATTGGTTATTGTGTGAGCTATCAAAACACAAGGGATTTAGATTCGGTGTGAGACTTGAGAAAACACTTAGTTGTGGGTGAGCTAGAAAAACTCTCTAGTTGTGAGTTAGCTAGGAAACTCTCTTGTAATATCAAGTTGAGATAGTAGAATTCCCAATTGCAATTGGGGAGAGGACTAGGGTTTATTAACACCCGAACCTCTATAAATCCTTGTGTGCAATCTTCTCTTGTTCCTCTACTTTCTATGTTTTATTTGCATATTGCTCAAACACTCAAAGAAATCTATTAAGCCGAAAATTTCTATTTGCTAACAATTTAACCCCCCTTCTTGGTGTACCATCTTTCCAACAGGGCGGAAGCCTCTAGTACCACATGTTATATTGCAAATAGTGTTTTCAAAAGACCCATTTTAAATAAAATCTCTTATGAGCTTTGGAATGGAAAAAAACCCAAGATCTCATATCTTAAAGTATTTTGTTGCAAATGTTTCATATTAAATACCAAGAACAACCTTGGAAAATTTGCCTCAAAATTGGATGAGGGCATATTTCTTGGTTACTCCACCTTTAGCAAAGCTTACAGAGTCTTCAATAAAAGAACATTGGTTGTAGAAGAGTTTATGCATGTTAATTTTGATGAATCCTATAGACTTGATCTTGGGAAATGTATTCCTTTGGATGATGTTATAGGTTCCATGGAGAATCTCAATCTTGATCAAGTGGAACAAGAGAAATCAACAAAAAAAAATGATCTTGATGAGGAACAAGTTTAAGAGGAGGAGCAATCCCAAGCTCAAGAGCAAGAAACGAATGAGTTACCAAAGGAGTGGAGGTTTGAAAGAAACCACATAAATGAGCAAATCATTTGTTATCCTATAAAAGGTGTAAGTAGATGTTCCAAATTTATTGATTCTAATCTTGCTTGCGTATCTCAAATTAAACTAAAGGCAATTGATAAAGCTTTGGATGATGAGAGTTAGTTGATTGCTATGCAAGATGAACTAAATCAATTTGAGAGGAATAAGGTTTAGACCTTCAAGACCTAAGGACTACCCAATTATTGGTAGTAAGTGGGTCTATAGAAACAAACTAGATGAGGATGGTAACATTACAAGGAACAAGGCTAGATTGGTTGCCAAAGGGTATAACAAAGAGGAAGACATTGATTATGATGAAACCTTTGCCCCCGTAGCAAGATTAGAAAGCAATTAGTATTTTATTAGCATATGCATGCCATATTAATTTCAAACTTTTTCAAATGGATGTAAAAAGAGCTTTTTTAAATGGTTTTATATCGAAAGAAGTCTATGTTAAGCAACCTCTCGGTTTTAAAGATAATGTTTTTCCAAACCATGTTTATAAACTCACTAAAGCTTTATATGGATTAAAGTAAGCCCCTAGAGCTTGGTATGAAAGACTTAATGCATTTCTTATAAATAATGGATTCTCAAGATGGCAAGTTGATACAACTCGTTTTATTAAAAAACATAAGCATGACACTTTCATTGTTCAAATTTATGTTGATGACATTATCTTTCGGTCTACTAATAAGAATCTTTACCAAAAATTTGCTAAGTGTATGACTAGAGAATTTGAAATGAGCATGATGAGTGAGCTCAAATTCTTTCTTGGACTCCAAATTAAGCAAAGTAAAGATGGCATGTTCATCAGCCAATCCAAGTACACTAAGGAATTGATCAAAATATTTGGGATGGATGAATGCAAGAATGCCAAGACTCCAATGGGTTTCATCAACAAAATTAGACAAATATGAAAATGGTAAAGCTATTGATGAAAAACTTTATAGAGGTATGATTGGCTCACTTCTTTATTTAACCGCCTCTAGACCCGATATTATATATAATGTATACTAGTGAACTAGATTTCAATCATGTCCTAAAGAATCACATTTGAATGCAATGAAAAAGAATTTTAAAATATCTTTATGACACCATGCATTTAGGCCTATGGTATCCTAGGAATACTTCATTTTATATTATTAGTTTTTTGGATGCCGACTACGTCGGTAGCCTTTTGAATAGAAAAAGCACATCTAGAACTTGTCACTTTATTGGTGAATGTTTTTATCCACCACCGAAGCAGAACATATGGCACCGGGTTGTTGTTGCACTCAAGTTCTTTGGATGAAAGAACTTAAGGATTATGGCCAAGTGATTGATCACATTTCCATCAAATGTGCTAACAATAGTGCAATAAATCTCTCAAAGAATCCTATTCAACATTTTAGAAACAAACATATTGATATAAGACATTATTTTTTTAAGATATCATGTCCAAAATGGTGATGTGGTATTAGATTTTATTGACACTAACAACCAATTGGTGGATATTTTTATCAAGCCCCTAAATGATGAAAGGTTTTGCTTTATAAAAAGAGAGCTTGGTATAGTTGATGGGAGCACATTGTTTTGAGAAAACTTTAAATCATGATTTTCCATGTATAAACATGTTTATATGAATTATATGCTCTTTAATTGATTAATGTGGATGTTATGCTTTTTGTTTGATTCATGAACTTTTGCATATATAAGTTGATATTTTAAGTCTATTGAAGTTTAATTTAATAGGCTAAGAGACTTAAATTATCAAAAATCATTCATGATCATAACCTATGATATGCCACACTAGGGTACTTTAGTCATATTTCCTTTCTTTCCTCTAAATCTTCTGAGTACCTATAACTCTTGCTCGGAAAATATATTTCCCGCTCGAGACATCATCCCTCCCGCTTATGACTTTTTATTCTTTAGGTTGACCATTGCAATTCCTTATGTCCCGCTCGAGATCTCCCATTTCCCAGTTAGGACATTTGAAAATAATTCAACCATTGCACCTCTTTAAACATGCATGCTCGAGAAGGCATATGTCCCCTTCAAGATTGTGCTCAATAGTTCAAATTTTTTTGACATTGAAGGTTCATAGTCAGGAACCCCCAGTCCCGCTCGGGACTGCCTTGATGGCAGCCTTTTGTAACTACCACCAATCAAATCTCATCAGCAATAACTCCCATTAAAACACCTCAAACGGTAACACACCTCTTCAAACTCTATAAATACCCCTCTATTCTCATTCTTTTCCTCACTTTTGCATCTAAAGTCTCTCTCTCTCTCTCTCTGTCAAATATTTTCTCTCTAAACTCAATATCATCAAACTCTCTCTCTCTACTCATCCTCTCCAATGGCACCCAAATCTGGCATTTCGAAATCAAAAGCCTTCAAAGGCAAATGAGTGGCCTCTTCCTCTTCTAACTTCACATCCTATAATGACATTTTCAATGCTTTTTCAAATGAGGAGAAAAAGTGTTTTGCCAACATCACCGCCAAGAAATTCATCTCTAACAGCACTATCAACTTAGATGATCTTGACAAGTTGGGTGTCAAAGATGAAGTTATTGGCACTCTTGAAGAAATGGGATGGACAACTTTCGTGATGCCCCTTAAAGATGGTCATGATGAACTCACCACTGAATTCCTCTCCACTCTTCAAGTTATCAAAGACCACAAACACCCTTTTAGTTATTATGGACTTCAATTTCGTCTCTTTGGCCAACCTCAAAAGATAACAAAACATCAACTTGCAGATGCTTTTAGGTTTAAAAAGGTAGGACTTCTCAATACTCAAGCCATGGATCTCTCTCCCTTTGATGTGTGGAAAAGCATTTCCCTTGAAACCTGCCTTGACAAAAAATCCAATGCCAAACACAACAAGACACATACTCACTTCATCCTCCACCGTATCATCATTTTCACTATCAATGCAAGAAGTGAAAGCAATGCAAAAGTCACTCATGAAGACCTTCTCTACCTCTATGCCATGATTCACAAAAGACCTACTGAAATAGCCCTATCTTATTTTTGACAAATTTCAATCCATGGCAACCACTACCAAAGGTACCATCTCTCTTCATACACAAATAACTTATCATGCAAGATACCTTCATCCCATGACGGATGAAAATTGTGCTCTTTTTCACTGCCTCTTGCTCTCAATATGAGAGCTTCTTGGACCTCCAATATCTCTTCCATTGCAAAGCAATTGCAAGGCCTTTAAAGAAATAGACATTTTTTTGTATACCTTTGGAGAGCATAGAGCCCAAAAGGCAACCCAAGAGGCTACAAGGAAATGTGCAAGGCTTTCCATGAGAGGAGAAGGATCTAGCGCCCAAGACATGCCTCCGTCACTACCTCCTCAAGCCCAACCTATCACCTAACAAAGTCTTTATAACTTTCAAATGCAATCCTTTAACACTATAAGGGATATGATACAACACCTCCATTTGGATATTCAAAGGATACAAGGGCAACTTAATCTTAATATATGCACTCATAGTTTTGAACAAGCCTAACCATTTGATGGGGAGTAAGGCATTTATGAATAGGAAGAGGAGGCAAGTGATGAAGAAGGAGATGCATAACTTAGTCTATTTTTCTAATTCTCTTTCATTTTTTAGACTAAGTACTTAGATGTGTGGTTGTATCATGTTTAGATCATACATTCTCTTATTATGTAACATATTTCTATTTTCAATAATATGGTTTCTTGTTTATTTCTTACTCTCCTTGGTGGTTGCATATTTTTTTTCCTTATATGCATCTATTCTTTTTGATATTGACAAAGGGGGAAAAGAAATAACATTAAAACTATGCAAAAATTAACTCTATTTTTGAATTGCTAACTTAGTCAATTATGTTGACTTTAATAATCTTATTTGACTTGAGTTATTCAATACGTTTTCTGCCCTAAATGATGTGAAACTTTGAATGCTTATTATTCAATACTTCAATTTGATATATGCACTATCAATTTGTTATTTTTGCTTAATTTGATTGTCAAAATCAAAAAGAGGGAGATTTTAACCTTAAGGTGATTGCTCTCCATTTTGATCTTGACAATCAAATTAAATTTCACTAACTTCCTTACTTAGTATTGTTTTGATAGTGTTCAAAGTTTCAGTACATTTGGTTGTGAATTTCTCATTGAACAAATCAAGTATTTTCTGGAGACATGAAACTCCCGACTGGGACACTCCTACCGATCGGAAAATCCATATCCAGACTGGGACATATTGCCTTCTGATCTTCCAAAGTTCCAAAAGCCGAAGCAGATCGAGACATACCATTTCTAGACTGGGACATGTTATAGTCTGATTGAGAAATTCAAAAGGACATGACCGTTGAAGATGAGACACCACCAAATTATACCACGTCATCTGAAAGTCAAAATGACCAAAGTCAAATTGACTGATGTCCCTACCAGGAAGCACTCAAAGCCAAGAGACCTAGGACCTAAGTATTGGATCATCGGGCAAGTCTCGACCGAGACACAAGAAGTCCTGACTGGAAAAATCATATAGGAACTAGTTGTTGGAGCGTTCAGCCAACCAGAAAATGCCACGTGCCAAAATAGGTCATCTCCCTACTGGGAAACCCATGTTCCCAACTGGGAATCCCTCTCTACAGATAGCATTTAATACACTAGTAAGAGAACATTAAAAAGAATTATGACACCAATTTGTAACGGCTAATTGGTGAGTAATCAGTAAAAGTACCCTACCAAAAGGTCATTTAAGATATTCAACTACTTTCTAAGTGCCAAAACTTTTGCAATTTATTTTCTCAGTCTTTCTTCAATTAATTGTTTTGTAAGGGTTCAAGTGTTAGCCTTCAAACACTTGGCTTATCTTGTAATTGGGTAGTGTGAGCCAAATTATAAGGAATTGGTTATTGTATGAGCCATCAAAATACAAAGGAAATTTGAATTGAGTGTTAGCCTTAGTAAAACACCTAGCTGAGAATGAGTTAGCTAAAACTCCATTTGTAATATAAGTGATTAGATTAATGAATACCCAATTGAGATTGGGGAGAGAAGTAGAGTTAGTTAACACCTGAACCTCTATAAAATTTGTGTCTCTATCTCTTCTATCTTTTAGCTTCCTTATATGTGTAAGAATTTTTAATTTTCCACCAATTTATCCCCCTCCCCCCCTTCTTGGTGATTGTTTGGGCAACATGGAGTAAAATAGAACTTTGGCTAAGGCTTAGACAAAAGAGATGACATTTAGAATGCCAATGTTAGATCTAATTGAAGAAAAACTAAATTATCCTACTAAAGAGTATTTTATCTAAGGCAAGCGAAGACTAATTTGTATATTATTGATGCATGTGGGGACCTAAAGTGTTTGGGAGGAAAAAAAAAGTAAGGACTGGATTATTCCTTGAATAACGTGTGAGATACACGGACTCTAGTTAGACTAAGACATGAAACCCCGATACGGTGTAAGAGACATTGGGTTTTATCGGAAGGATAATCTTTGAATTAAATTGAAATATTGGTCATTACACAAACGTATATTAATTCATTTATGTGTATTTTTGTCAGGCACATCCATGTCACAGGCATTTGTGCTGGACAAGGTAAGCAGCCAGTGGATATGGAAAGAGTTTGATCTTGGTTTGTTCAAGCTTTATGGCAACAGCTGTAAGAGTGATTAAATTAAACATAATAACATCAAAATGAATCCATGTTATGTTATGCCATGATTTGTTTGAATATGCTATATGTTGTGTGAGGTCAATATTCGCTTGCTTAGTAGTAGTAATATAGTAAGTATTTAGCCGATAATGAGAGTATATAAATAACATGACAAAGCATGATAGCAAGTAAAGAGATTAGGAACAATAAAGTGAACTCTGAACCACAAATAAGATAACTAGAAACAATAGGTGAACTATAAGTAGATGCTATAAGCTAATACAAGTGAGTAGTTTGTAATTCTGCAAAGCATGTCAATGTATGCATGAGTGTGTGGGTTAATTACATTGACAGTCATTGAACTTTTTATTCCTTGCCACAAAATCAATAAATTTGTTTATCACACAAAAATTACTAAACTCTATTTTAGTTTTACAAAAATCATCTTTGGTCATTTGGCAACTGGAATTTTGAGGTGGCGTGTGACATGGCCACCGAAGTCATCCAACATCAGTTATAACGCGATGTCAGTTGCCACATTGATGCCATGTTGGCAAAAATGTTACGTCATATGCCACGTAGATATTATGTCAACAACTTCAAAAAAGTTGTGCCATATCAGTTGCCACATGGCATTCCCAGTAGGAGAATGATGATGCATCATGATTAATTTCACTATTAGTTACTGAACTTTATTTCACTTGCCTTAAAATCACTAAACATTTTTTCGTAAGAAAAAAACAAAATTTTGTTTTTATTTGTCATAAATATCTACCAAATAAATTTGAATCAGTTGTCTCCTTTTTCAAAATCATAATTCATGTAGCTTTCTTAACATGATTTTCAGAGTAGTGCTGGATTTGAGATTACTTTCTCTCCTAGACCTGCAAATATTATTTAATATGGGTCCGACTCATTTTTCCTACTATTGGTTTTTCTTGGTAAGTTAGATTTCTCATTTCCGATTGTTTATTTATTAAATTTAGTCAGAAGTTATTTAAGTAAAATGAAAATAAAAATTTATTTTTTGCCAAAAAAAAGTTCAACGATTTTACTACAAGTGAAGTAAAATTTAGTGACCATTAGCGAAATTAATTATGACATAGCATCATTTTCCTGTTGGATTTGCCATGTGGCGACTGACATGGAACAATGGTCGACATTTATAGGGCATCTGACGTAGCGTTTTTGAAGAAGTGACATTAATATGGTAGTTGATATGTCATTATAGCTAACATAGAGGCTAATGATGGATAATTCTGATTGTCATGTCACACATCACTTTAGCTTTCCGGTTACTAATTGACCCAAGATGATTTTTGTGTAAAATTTAGTAATTTTTTTGTAGCAAAAAAAATTTAGTAATTTTGTGGCAACTGACAAATAATATAAAGTTTTGTAACCATCATTATAATTAATCCTGAGTATGTGTGCACATGATAATTTATGCAATGATTACTTGATTTGTTTGAAATTTAATGTAATTTATGAACATAGTAACACGATAATAATATAAATGAATACGATATTAAGGTGAAAGTACAATAAACATACTGGTGATTTCATGTTTTTGCAATTTCAAGTATAATGTTTTGAAAAGAGGTCTTATGTTTGCACCGTTAGTTATTGGCCATAACAGTGTTACAAAATGTTGAGCTGTCTCTACTCATTATCCAATGAGTTGTTAACTGAAATTTTTAAAAAAATTAAAATGAATTTGTTTCTCTCATCACCACGTTTCTTCTCCAAAACCCCATTTCTTTATCATATGCAGCTTTCTCTTTTACTCATAAGAACTTTACCCATCAATTAGCTTTAAGATGGATCATTCGCAAACAATACCAACCATGACCCTGCACAATAATATTATTCTTCTTGCCTCTCTATTAATCGCATGTTGTATTATGTTCAAAGAATCAAAACTTTGAATCTATATCCATCATTACTTAAGCATTTGTCCCTTTTGATGCTTCACCTTTCGTTTTCACTTTAACTTAGCATCTTCTTTGAGTGGTTTTTTTTCTATAAAGCTAACCCTCTTCCATGTTCTGCTTTCAATCGCTGAGGAATAAGGGGAAAAGAGAGAACTTTAAGGGAAATTTTGAAGAAAATGGATGTTCAATCTAGAAGAAGAAGTAGAGAAAGAGAAATAGAAATGGGTATTTTGCAATTTTATGGATTGGGAACGGCTATTTTGCAGACAAAAACGTCTGAAAGTCGCATCGCCGTCTTCTAGAGAGAAACCAATATTCGGTGATATAGCTGGCCATCTAGGAATGGGACATGTCACCGTCGGAGTGGAGCTGGTGATCTCGCCGCTGCTTCTGATTGCAGTAAAGTGAAGATGGGCTTTGGGGAGAGAGAAGGTTGAAGAAATAGTATGATGGGTATTCTTAGGGTGTTTTCATTTGGCGATTAGAAGAAATAGTATGTGAGAGTGAAGAATATTTAAATTTCATGCGGGAAAGAAATAAGACTGTGGTGCAGTAACATTTATTTCATCAAAATCATTAAATTATCAATTTTTAATCTTAATTATTGATGATAAATAAATAAAATTAAAAATTGACGATCCAATAATTCAAAATATTTAATATAAATTACACTAAATAAACCACAAAATTACTCAAGAAATAAATGTCATCTCTGCATTTTTTAACTCTGTTAGAGCCAGAAGATTAACTTTACTAACGGGTGAACACGAAATCCCTCAATATGAAAAAAGTTCATACTTAAAATTTCAAAATCTTAAAAATATTGGCTCAAAATATATCTAAAATATACCGAAAATATATTATATTTATATTTTTTTTAATATATTTTGAAATGACTTTTTGAATTTTGATACTCTCAGTAATATTTTTTTAGATATTTTTAATAGGTATGAAAAAAAACTTTAAATGAAGATAATATTGTAATATTTGAGAAGCTTTTTGTCATTTCTTGAAAAATTCCCTTGAGTTAATGGCTTTGCTATCTAAAAAGATTGGACTACGATCTGAAGACAGTGGACATATTGTGTACCTTAGCAATTGAAAATTTTAAGAGCTAATCATCAGTGGCAAAAAACAAAAGGTCCAACCTTTCCCTAATATTATCCCTTTTTTTTTCCACCATTATCCCAGGTACGTTCCAGAGGAAAAATTATTGAAGCCACATAAATCCTTTGTTTCCTAAAATTTTTAATATGATGAGATGTGTTACACCCATGGCTCCAATTTTTAGTATATTCATCAACCTCATTGCACTTTAGTTTCGACTCCATAAGAAAAACGACATGTGGGTGACTGTCCCTATCTAATTAGCTATCTAACTAACCTCATCAGAATGTATATGTTCTTTACCCAACCATGCGTCATTTGTCTCGATGATCCCAGAATGAGAGTTACTTTCAGTTGTAACCAGACCGGCTAACCTTTTCTAAGAACCCTTTCTTTCTTTTATTTTATTTTATTTTTTTAATATTGGCATTCCCCTGTTTATGAATCTCAGACTCAATGTTCAATCCCTTGTTTTGTGTTGCTGAATAGCATAGTAGGACACTCAACAACGACAGATCCAGCTTCGTGATGTTATTGCCACTTGTTGTCGTAATAAACTGATTTGGTATTTTCTTAAGTTTGGACAAATTTGGGTTTCAGTTTGAATAAGTTGGTATGAGAGCAGCTTGCTTTCTTATCATTTTATATGCTTTTGTAATGTGTGTTTGGGTGTATGCATGCCAATAAGTCTTTGTACAATAAATGGTTTGTTGTCTTTATATTCAGGTAATAGTATGTTGTCTTTGTATTCAATTTATTCTCTCCGTTCCTTTCCAACTTTCGTTTAAAGGTTTTCTTTTTTAAGAAAATTAAGAATATCATTTAATAGACATAATTATAATATAAAATGACTATATTACTCTTTTTTAGAAATACTAAAAATAGTAATGAATTATAATTATTCAAATAAAATTCATTTCTTTAAAACCATGACATGGATAAAGTAGGGAAGATAGTCTATTTTTTATTGATAATCTAAAAGATCAGTTGGGATGGAAAAAATATATATTTTTTATACGATAGATAGAATAAAACAAAGAGTAATAAATAAGTTGTTTTTTCAATAATTTGTTGTCTTTGTATAAATTTGTAGTCCAAATGTCTCCAATATTAATCTCCATTATGACTTCACAAACTTCACCACGTTATAGTACTTCATTAATTACTTGGAATCCCTTCATTCCTTTGTAATTGTCCCTTGATGGTATTTTATTATGATTAGAAAGCTATTAATTTAGGAAAACATTATTGATTAAGACTAAATTATCCTTAATTTTGTCTTTGAAATTTTACATAGCATTAATAACTTTGGATTGATGAGTCTAAGGGTAAAGCTAGATATAAAAAAAAATTTAACTTCAATAATGATATAAAAACGACATATAAATAAAATTTTAAATTTCTTTTGAAACGAAAGTCATAAAGGGACGTTAGTTTTTTTTTTCAGTATTTGAAATTTAATCCTTTATCAACTTCACAAGCACTTGACAAGATTCCTGCACTTCTATAAAGATGAATCCAATATAGATTAGGTGGATTAATACTTGAAGAGAAAATAAACATTTTTTTTAAGCAAGTGGTGAGATAAAAAAAATCGGGATTTGGACACAAATTTCCATTTCTTGAGTATAATTTTAAATTTTACCTATCCCAATTTTAGAAACTAGAAGAAGATTCATTTCCAATTTTCCTCATTTTTTATCTTTTCTCTCTTCTTTCTTCTTTTCTCATTTTCTCTATTCCATTACCAATTCCATCCATTGTCCAAACGACCTCCAATAATCACAAAATTCAAACGGTATTTAGTTTTTCATCTCTTCATCACTCCAGTAATATTATTTTTTTTCCAAAATCTGACTAAAGTTGTAAAACTGCTGAGGAGAAATTTGTGCATCAAGCTTGCCCCCCAGTTTCTCTTATTTCCCAAATTCCTTTTGAAATTTTGACATTGGAATTGAATTCAGATGGTCAAAAAATCTTGGACTGAACATTTTGAGCTCCAAAAACCACCATTTTAAGGTAGATCAAAAAATGAAAAATCATGTATTAAGCTGCCCTCTCCGTTCTCCTATTTTTCATTTTTCTTTTTCAAATCTAATACCGGAAATGAATTTAAAGGATCAATAAACTTTAGACGGGACAATTTAACCTCCAGAAACTACCGTTTAAAAGCTATTCGAGAATAATTCATTCATTCGCTATACATATAACATGCATATAACCTACATATAGTTAACATATAATATTTTCTGTGTAAATAAATTCAAACTACAGCATCTGTTATAACTTAGTTATACATTAGCTATATGTATATTATATGTGTTCATAGATATAGCCCATACATAGTCAATATTTAACACAACTGAAACCAATCAGATTAATTGTATTTAATTGTATTGGTTGTTCCAAGCTGAATGTATTTAATTGTAGAAAATTAAATAGTTTAGGATTTGAAATTAGAGAGATTAAATTATGTGCAGTTTAAATAAAATATTAAATATGTATATGAATTTTTAATTAATTAATGGAAAGTAAAAATCTAAAGTAAATTAGATTAACAAAAAAAATCACAGCATTAAGAAAAAAGCATCAGAATAACTAAAAAGAAAAACTTGTATTATGTATATGTGTACTATATATATAATATAATATATGTCATTCTTATTACTATTAATTTATGTTGCATATATGTCATGTGTTACCATTATATACTAATTAATTTTTAATTAAAGAATAAAAAAGTGAATAGAAGACCGTTTTTACATCAAAATTTAAAATTTATGAAATTTATTATAGAGAGAAACTATTTAATTTGGCTTAAAACATGGTTAATTACTTTAAACTAATTTTAATTAATATAAACATTAAATGCACAATGATAAAACCAATTTTAACTAGCTTAGAACATTTACATGCATGGAGGTGATTAATTTGTTTAAGAGTTGAAATTGAGAAAATTAAAATTTAAGTATAGATTAAGTTGAAAAGAATAAAAAATTGGGGACTAAATATGAAATTTGCCAAGATTAAAAGTAAAACAAGATAAAAACCAAAACCAAAAAGAAAAGAGGAAAAAGGGAATAAATGAAAATATGATTTAGCGGTTCACTTTTATATATATATATATATATAGTGGTTCGGAGGTGAAATAGAGAAATTAATTATTTGATTTAGTGAAATAGCAATATCTTACTGTTCCTATACAAACAAAAAATGATGAATTTTAGGAACTCCTTACTCATTTGCCATGGATGCTGTCTGGACTAACAGAGCTAGTGGTCATCCCTCGCCAACGTGGCAGGTCAAATGATTGGTGAACCCATTTTTCGATGTGTGTAGTTAACTAAAACTAGTGCAATTAGCTTAATTCATTAGTTCCATTGCAAACCGTCCCTAGGAAATGAGAACGTAAATTTGGAAAAAAGATTAAGTGGTGAGGGGTTTAAGTTCAGCAGAAAAAGCGTAGTTAGAAAAATTCTTTTAAATTGGGGAGTGGATGTCATGTCTTCTAAAAAATCTATGGTTTGAATAATCTGTTAAAGCAATTATCAATGTTTAATTAGCTTAATTTCTGATTAATTCAATTCTATAGGCCCTTATTATACAATTTTGGGCATGGCTAGGATCATACCAAAATTTTGTCCACAGCAATTGGATTTATGTCACTGTGGTATAATTTTTCGGAAGATGCATATGCATATTTCCATAAGAAAGTTAAATATTCAAGGGATTTGGAAATGAATGAGAAGGATTGAAAGAGAAACAAGAACTTTATTTAGTAAATATGAGCATAACATATATTGGGTTAATTTCACTTATGGTCATTTGACTTTGTTTAATTTACTTCAAAATAACTATTAAATGTTTTGTATAACAAAAATCACTAAAGAATTTTTTTTCCCACAAAAATCATTCTGATATTTTTTTTAATTTCATTTTTATTTTATTTAATTATTTACTATTTATATTTAATTAAATTATTAAATATTAAATTTAAATATAAATTAAATAATTTTATAAATTACTTAATTTTTATTTTTAATAAAAATAATATAATATAATATAATATAATATAATATAATATAAGAATAAAAATAAAAATAATAAAATATTAAATATTTAAATTATTTTTTATTTTATTAATTTTATTACTTATTAAATTAATTAACTTAATTATTAAATATAAATAGTAAATAATTAAATAAAATAAAAATGAAATTGAAGAAATAATAAAAAATGCCATATTGATTTGTGGAAAAAAAATCTTAAGTGATTTTTGTAGTACAAAATATTTAAAAATTATTTTTTAATAAATTAAATAAAATTCAATGATCATTAGGTAAAATTAATCGGAGATATTGTTGGGTTTTAAAGCAAGCAAAACCTTGCAGAAAAACTGTTATTTATCGGAGAAAATTGGCGAACTAACAAATAATGCGAGAGAGATAGGACAAATAGTATTAAGTAATAGTCGGACAATGCAGAAAATCAGAAAATATATTCCTCTTTTGTTTTCCTCTCCCATTCATACAAGTATAAATTTAATGAAAAATATTTGTCAACATGATAAATATATGTAGATCAAACCTAGATAAAAATATTATATATTAGATAAAATAATTTATATAATACTCTTTTATTAATATAATATGATATAAATTATAATTAAAAAAAAATATCTAAAGTAAACAGTCGTGGAGTGGAGCGATATATGTATAATAGTTCTTTGTTGAAAACTTTATAATCAAATAAAATCAAATGCTATAATGTAGTATAATATTATTAAACAATGGAGTGTTAAATATAAAGAGTAGTAATATTGGAGATAGGATGGAGAATTTAGACATATACAAGAATTTATTACTTTAATGCAAGGCCATTAAATGGCATCCAAATTTTTACAAGTAGACCTAAACAGTCGGATTTAACAATTTACTAATAAATCTAGACTCGAAGTTATTTTTTCAGAACAATTATAAACTCTTGTTGTATTCCTGAAACGGGTTTCTCTCTAACATTCCAGGCTTGGCAAAACAAAATTGCAAATACAAGTATTTGTATTTAATCATCATCAAACAACAAGATATTAATATAGGATTTCTTGTTGAGTAGTCCTCCTTCAGTAGAGTGAAATGATAGTAAATCCCTCATTGAGATGGAGGGTAACTTCTGCACACTTATTCTCAAACTTCTTGCTAAGTTTGGCTTTATGAAATTTGGTGCTTTCATATTTTTTAAGCAATTGATTAACCTCTTTCTTGAGTGACCAAACTCTCTTTTCCCATTCCTTGTAACAGCTCGAATTTTTTATTCTGTTGGAATTCGCAGTAAGGCCCATGTCAATATCAGTAGCAAGAGCAATTAGTTTCTCTAGTTCTCTTTCAAGCTTGTCATAGTTATTATTCAGATTCTTCCTGTAAGGCTTCTTTTTCCTAATTACGCACCATATATCTTTGCTCGCTCTGTAAGCTAAGTTCACAGTCGAGGCTAATATAGAAACTGATGCAGTAATCATCGCAGCACCAATTGTCACACTTGCTGGATCCATGGGGAGAGCTTGCGAATAAACCCTACAACAACAGATATGGAAAAAAATAATAATAATAAATCACATATTGAAATTTCTCTTCGTTTCTATCTTTCTTTTTCTAAAGAAGATTAAAAAAAAGAATAATAAATCGATTTCTCGTGCATTGTATAATATATTTGAAGAATAAGAATAGCTTTTTGGCCTATTTGTAGAAATATTAAATCAGAAAGAGAAGGCATAGATGGAGCAAAAAGGTTTTGAAGAAGGTATATATATCGCACTGCAGGCACTGAAGAAGCACAATGGATGGAGTAGACTTTTCTAGATGGGCGGTGGGCATGGCATCAGCTTTAAAATTGCATGCGAAGGAGAAAGAAAAGTATAGATTAAATATAACATATTGTTTTAATTATCTGGATAAAAAATTTAATTTTAATAAAGAAAAGTAATTAAAATAAATTAACTTTGATTTATTTTGACGAAAAAATTGTAATTATCTTTTCTATTTTTATATTCAATCAGGCTTTAAATAAATATTTAAAAATAAATGAGAATAAATTTACTTACTTTATTTATCTTAATCAAAATACAATGAATTTCTCTTATATCTAAATATTAATTTACAAAAATTATAGGGTTAAATTGCATATTAATTTACAAAAGATTGTATTACTTACTTATCATATAATTAAGAAAAAAAATAAATTCACCCAAAAAAAATGACGGGAAGCGATAAGCTGGTCTGAATTCAATGTACTCTATATATATATATATATCTGTCACTGTAGGTTTCGCGAGGATATTCATACCTTAATTTTTTATTTCATTAAAAAACTAAAGCTTTGTGGACTTGGATTAGGCCGATGGAAAACTAAAAGATAATTAATAAGCACCTGAATTTCCAGGATAGAATATCCAACCTGCTGAAAAGAAATCCACGTAGGAGAAAAATTTATAATTATAATGTAATTAATTTTGGATTGATTTATGTGATTTTAATTAGATAGGCTTAGACAGTTGCGCTTATAATTGTAAATTCATTATTATTTTAAAATAACTAAGTAATCCAAGAGTGTATGAATTATTTGGTATGAAATTTTTTCAGTTTAACTAGAGATCTCTAGTGCGAGTTTTGAGAATGCAACTACTTTAAAACTCTTGTGAAAGCGTTTTATCACCCTTTAGGATCTTACCTAGCACGAACAAGATTAGTCTCAACCTGTTGACATAAAAACTGAGGATACATGTGATTCGTACAAAAAAAAACTTAAATCAATCCAAAGTTAGAGCATCTCCAGTAATACTCTTTAAAATAAAAAACATATTTTGCTTATAATAAAGCGCATATTAGAGAATCATTATATATAAAGAGTGAAAAATTTTTGGGTAAATTATTGGGATACTCATGATATTTGATTGAATACACTAATTAGTCCCTTCATTTTTAGAAATATATTATAAAGTTTCTCAGTTTAATACACTATCTAGTCATTCTGTTTATTTTTGCAATTACAAATAAATAAAATGTCAAATTTGTCATTCTTTTTTGTCTTAAAAAATACCAAAAAATAAATTTTAATATCATCAACTTGGTACCAAAATGTAAATTTTTTCTTCATTTTTAATGTATTTTTTAAGTTAACAAAATGTCGAATTTATCAAAGTATAAATAAAGTATTTTTGGTATTTTTAGTTGATTAACAAAATATTATAGTGGACTAACATAATATTTCATTCAAAAGTAATATAGAGTCTTTTTAGTTAAAAGAACCAAACATGATGAACTTCATAATGTATTTTAAAAAATAAAAAGACTAACTACTATATTCAACCAAATATTCTAATAATTTATCCAAAAATTTATACAACTCCACTCTTTATATTTATACTCTTCATGTTGTTATATCATATATAAATTAATATTTATCAAAATAAAAAAAATAAATAACTTTATTGTAATGAAAGATAAATATATATTTAGAGAAACATGTTAATAAAAAGATAGAACATGCATCAATTATAATTAGAATAAATAATGAAACTCTCTTTTTACTTTAAATTTCAAAGAAATAGAGTTGTTGGAGACAATTGAAAATATGCTTAATTACACTACAATTATAAACTTTTTTTCCAATCCTTAAACTCATATTACAAAATTCTCTTCATCACAACCAATTATATCCAGTCAAAGAAAATCAATGTTTTTGAAATCAGACCGGAAATTGAATCGGCACTCATACCCGGTGCAGATGGATTAGCTCAGGTTTTTGTTTGTTTTTCAAGTGTAAAAATAATTCAAATTTGTTATGTAAGGGTTGTTCAACGGTTGGAGGTAGCTGATTTTTTGATCTTTCAACAGCTAGCAAAGGTGTTTGGTAAGGTTTCCAACTCGAATTTAGTATTATATGAGGCAAAGTTTGTAATTTACCAAGTAATTGTTAATTAATTGCAAACACGCTTCAATTAATAATTAATAACCTATAAATTATACATTTCAATCCATATCATATTTAAATTCAAGATGAAAAACAACACTTATATATTAGATAATTAATGACATTAAACTTTTTTCACAAAGAATATAAAAAAGAATTCTGCAGTTAATAAAATAATAATATATAGACTCAAAAATTTTCAAAATATAAAAAAGTACATTAACTACATTAAGAAAAGTAAAGAGAAATTTGCACCATCAACCAACTTTTAACTTTCTCTTTTAAAAATATCTACACTTTTTTTCTTTTCATTTTTATCAAATCCACTTTTCAATTTTACGTTTTCTTCATCTTTTATTTTCACAACCTAAGGTTGTTTTCTTTCTTTCTCCCACTGCAACTTTATCTGCCTAACCACACCGTAGGCAAACCCTTGGCAATCATCTTCGATATTCTTACCTACTTATTGAATCATCTTTGGTAGAGGTTGTGGTGGTGTTGCTATAGACAGAAAATTCAAGCTCAGAAGCGCCATCAATAGCCATAGCTATGGTGGTCGAGTTGATGGATAGGTACCTAGGAAAAAAAGTTGAAAACCAGTAGATATGGAAGATCAAATTGGACGTTGATAGTGAAATTATTATATAAGTAGAAGGAAAATTATAGAGAGAAAAGAGCTAAAATGAGAGTAGAGACAGTGAAAGAGTTAATGATCAGGTGGGCTGCTAATCCTTATGTATGTTGGTTATCGATACACATCAACACTCTTCCTTCTATTATAGTTCTATCCAAATTTATTTACATTTTTTTTAATTCTCAAGGTATCCCAAGATATTTCCAAAAAATCTTATGGTAAATCGAGGTATACTCAATATATTCCCAAAGTATACTGAAGTACTTCTAAGGTATACTTAGATATAGCAAAGTATATCCTAAGTATATTAGAGATATACCGAATGTGCATTTTTTGCTATACCAAGGCAAGCCACCATATGAATTAAAGGTTTTAATTCTCCATATTCTCTCTACAAGATTGTTCACTTTGCTAGCAAAAAAGTGTTCAATCAAGCCATCTCCTTCAAGTTATCTTCTTCATCTCTTTACGTGGACTTCGTTAAAGGCAATTCCATTTGGATTGTTGTGGTTTGCGATAACCCGACAAGAAGAAAAATCGAAGAAATAAATCCAAAATAACAAATGTGTTGGTAAATTAGGAAAGATGTGATTTTAAGAATAAAATCCTATAATTAAGGACAAATTTGTTATTTCCTTGATTATAGGGATTCCATATTTGATTACTTGATTATTTCATTTATTGTTGATTACTTGATTATTTCCTTTATTGTAGGGATTCTATAGCTTTTCTTCCTCTATAAATATGTAACCTATTTTTCTGTCAAAATAAGAAAAAAAGATATTCAAATTTTTCTTCTTCTTCTTCCTATTATTTTTCCTACAAAATGTAATCATCTTCAACCTTGTATGGTTAGTCGGTTTTGATAACATAAGGCGATTCCATGGTTTTGGATTTTAAAAATTTTATTTTTCCGGTGTACTTGATGTATGAGATGCATGCTAAAACTCAACATTGGTATCAGAGCCTCCTTATGTTCATCAAAATTGACTTTAATTGAAGATGCAATGAGATTATTTGAAATTGGCAATTTTGGGTTCCTTGATTTGAAAAATTATTTTGGATTGCAAAATTCAGTTTAATTTACTTTTCATTTATAATATGATCATGTGATGATTTTGGATGTTATTAATGATTGAAATTTGATATGAATGGGACTCATATGATGAAATTCGTTTTTATGATTAAATTGCCAAAAACTATGGTTTTAATGACCTAGTGATGATGCTTGTGTTCTTCCATGGGGCTATTTATTTTATTTTTGTAATTTGATTATAAGAACATGATTTTGAAATGTGTTTGAATTTATGGGTAGCTCCAAATTTGAATTAAAATTCGTTTTCATTAATTTTGCAAACAAGTACCAAAATAAGACTGTTTTGCTTCTTCGAGACTGTTTTGTTTGTAACATTTTGTATAATTGAATTTCAGTTGCAGCACCTTTGAAACATGTTTATATGATATTAATGATGTTATTTTAATGTTCATTGTATGCCAAAATATTTTTACTCAGTTCTAAGTTTCATATTAATTCTAGTTCATGTGACTCGGTTTGGGCGTTTTATGTGTTGGTTCGCTAATATAAACTTTAATGATTTGGATTGTCCAATGAATTGTTTTGATCAGCTAGAATTGATATAAAGATGTTTAGATTGATGATATTGATTTCTAGATTTCTTGGAATTTTCAATCTTGAATTGACTTAGAATGAGTAATTTCAATTCTAATGTGACTAGAAGATGGTGTTTGTTGTAATTAATTTGTTTAATTATTTTGACATCATAATAATGTGAAATTAAGGTGAATTAATTTTGAATTAATTTCTTGACATATTAAATTTTAATTTTAAATTTGATTTTGGAATTAAATTATATATGCGTTACAAAATTATAGGCAATATTGTAGAATGTAAATATGCATTATTAGCCTTAATTATAGGAATTAGCTTGATTTTCTTCTTATTTTGGTCTCTACAAAGTTGTATATATATGCGTACTCTTTCATAATGAAAAATACAATCAAATTCTCCCAATTCTTTGTCTCCATCATGGAACTAGAGTCTTATGGTATTTTCATAAACAAATTTGGATTTTATTTTTGTTGCCCTAGAGAGCAAGAGTTTTGCATCACTATTTTAGAGTGACTTTGGTGTGTCATTGTCGGCCCTAGGAGGAGCACCACCGACCAATCGGTGCCAGCCCAAAATCCAGTGATCAGAATCCTCACATCGGTTTCCTCTCTGAAGGTCACCTCGGTCTTGGTGTGTTGCCTAATGATGTTTGCTTGTCCATCAGGAAAGTTCGTACTCTCTCAGCTCTTTATGCAGTGTTAAATCTAATGTTTAGGCATTAAATATACTATTTGGAGTTAAATCTTATCGAACCTGGTTGAGTCTACATCGGTGTGGTATGAGGCCTTTTGTATTACAAGTTTTGTTTTCCTCTCTTGGTGATCAGTATAATTTTGAGTGGTTTGTTTGATTATTTTTATAAATATGGAGGAAAAATTTGTCATGATATCTACAGATAAATATGCTAAGTATCAAGATTTTCCAAAATCTCAGCTAGTCGAACTGCTCTTATCATTTCTATCATCGAATCAGGTAAGCCCAATACATGTCTTATGTCTTTCTCTTCCAAATGGGTTATTGATTCCGGTGCCACAAACCACATGATAGGTAATTCTAATCTATTTTCTACCTTTTAGAAGTACATATCTACCTCTAATGTTACTTTAATATATGGATCTACACCATCTTTTTTTGGATCTGGCACAATTATTCCTACTCTAGCACTTCTATATCATCTATTCTTAGTTTACCTCAACTATCTTTTAATTTAATTTTTATTAGTAAATATACTTGTTCCTTAAATTGTTTCGTCCCAATCTTTTTTGATTATTGTGTATTTCAAGATATTGCAACAAAGCAAATTATTGGTAAAGGACATGAGTATGGAGTCTTTACATCCTTAATACAAAACTGCTGAGATTTACAGCTTGTTTTGGAATAGTCAACTCATTTGAAGCATATTGTAGGTTTGTTCATCCCTCTCTTTATGTGTTAAAGAAAATTTTGTTCTCATTTTCAAAGTTTGCCTCATTAGATTGTGAGTCATATCAATTTACAAAATATTATCATACTAATTCAAGTCCAAGAGTTAATAAACAAGTTAGTGCCCCTTTTGAGGTAGTTTATTCAAATGTTTAGGATCCTTGTCCTGTTCTATCGAAACCAGGGTTTCAATATTTTGTTATGTTTGTTGATGATTATTCTCAGATAACATGGTTATACTTAATGAAAAATCATTCAAAGGTGTTTTCTCATTTTTCTACTTTTTTTGCTAAAATTAAGGCTCAATTCCATATCTTTGTTCAAACTTTGAGAAGTGATAATGCTAAGGAATATTTGTCTGCCACTTTTCATAATTACATCATTCAACATTGTATTCTTCATCAGACTTTTTGTATTGATACATCATCTCAAAATGGGTTGCTGAGCAGAAAAATATAAATCTTCTAAAAACTGCAAGAGCATTATTGTTCCAAATAATGGTTCCCAAATGTTTTTTGGTAGATGCTATCTCTACAACTTGTTTTTTGTTTAATCGGATGCCATCATGCGTTCTTAATGGTGAGACACCTTATCATATTCTTTTTCCATATAAAACATTATTTCCTATTGAACCTAGGATATTTGGATATACTTGCTTTCTTCAAGATGTTCGTCCTTATGTTTTAAAAATAGATCTAAAATCTCTGAAGTGTATTTTTTGGGATATTCTCGTGTCTAAAAGGGGTATATGTGTTATTGTCCTACTCTTTACAGGCATCTTATTTCAACTAATGTCACCTTCTTTGATGACACTCCATTTTCTTCAACTCCATCTTATACAAGCTAGGGGAAGGATAATGATTTGTTAATCTATAATGTTAAATCTTTAGTTTCTAATCCTGTAGAGTCTATCTTTGCTCATCTTAAGCCACCTATAATGCAAGTCTATTGACTCTCTCAGAACCATATCCTATGCCAACTGCATATGCTCCTTCATTGTCAGATCCATACCCTTAATCTATTAATCTAGATGATTTTCCGATTACTCTTCGAAAAGGTAAACGTTAGTGTATTATCCTATTTCATCTTTTATATCTTATAATCATATATAATCGTCATCTTGCACTTTTATTACTTCTCGGAATTCAATTTATGTTCCTAAATATGTTCATGAGGCATTATCTTATCCTGGTTGGCGTCATGCTATGATTGAGGAAATGAATGCCTTAGAAAATAAAGGTACTTGGACATTAATGAATTTACCTGCAAGGAACAAAGCAATTGGTTGTAAATGGGTGTTATCAGTAAAACATAATCCTATGGATCAGTTGCACGTATGAAAGCTTGCTTGGTTACTAAAGGATATGCCTAAACATATGGTCTAGATTATTCTGACACCTTTTCTCCTGCTGCTAAGCTTATATATGTCAGATTATTTATCTCTATAGTTGTCACTTATAATTTGCCATTGCATCAACTAGACATAAAAAAATGTTTTTCTTCATGATGATCTTTAGGAAGAGGTTTATATGGAACAACCGCCTAGCTTTATTGCTCAGGAGGAGTTTGGAAACGTATGTCATCTTCGTAAATCACTGCATGGGTGGTTTGGAAAATTTTAACCAATTTACTGAGAAGTTTGGAAAGAAGAAAAGTCAATATGACCATTCATTGTTCTACAGAAAAGTCTGTGGATGGCATTATTCTGTTAACAGTGTCTATGGATGACATTGTCATTACTGGTAGTGACACTACAAATATCTTATCTCTTAAATCATTTCTTCATAGCCAGTTTCATACTAAAGATTTTGGGATGTTGAAATACTTCCTAGGTGTTGAAGTGAACTTAAGCAAAAAGGGAATTTTCTTGTCTCAAAGTAAGAATATGTGCTTGATTTATTATCTGAAATGGGAAAATTGGAGGCTAAACTGTGCAACACTTTAATGGTTCCTAATTTCAACTCGTAAAAGAAGGGAAATTGTTTGAGGATCCTGAGAGGTATTGAAGGTTGGTTAGAAAGCTCAACTATCTTACGATGACCAGTCCAAATATTGCATATTCAGTTAGTATTGTAAGTCAATACATGTCTTTCTCAACTTTCATCAATGGGCAGCAGTGGAACAAATATTGTGCTATTTAAAAGATCACATGAACAAGGCATTTTGTATAGGAATCATGATTATACAAGGATTGAGTGTTTTTCTGATGCTGATTCGACAAGATCTAAGGATGATAGGAGATCTACTTCAGGCTATTATGTGTTTATAGGCAGATTTGGTTTCATGGAAAAGCAAGAAGCAACCTATTGTCTCACCTTTAAGTGCAAAATCAGAATATTGGTCTATGGTACAATCTGTATGTGAAATTATATGGATATATCAGCTCCTTACTGAAGTAGGTCTCAAGTCTTTATTACCAGCTAACATATGGTGTGATAAGCAAGCTGCTCTTCACATTGCATCCAATATAGTATTTCATGAATGAATGAAGCATATTGAAATTGATGGTCATTTAGTTCGTGAAAAGATTCAGCAAGGTCTAATCTCTACAGTATATTTGAGGATTGGAGAGCAGTTAGGAGATGTCTTTACAAAAGCTCTTAATGGAGCTCATGTTTCTTATATTTGCAACAAGTTAGGCATGATTGGCATCTATGCTTCAGCTTGAGGGGGAGTATTACAAGATTATAGGCTATATTATAGGATCTAAATACATATTATTAGCCTAAATAGGAATTATCCTTGATTATAGAAATTAGCTTGATTTTCTTTCTATTTTGATCTCTACAAAGTTGCATATATATGTGTGCTCTTTCATAGTGCAACATACAATCAAATTCTACTAATTCTTTGTCTTTATCAATATGGAAATGACATACACATAAGGAAGCAACACAAGTAGGCAATTTTAGTTAAAATTTTGATTTCATCAAATATATGCCTAATTGATGTAATTAACTTTTAGAAAGAGTTTCTAAATAGTAATATGACTAATTAATGAGATTATATAATGTAATTAAAATGAATTTCTTATTAAGATTGAAATTCCAATTTTGGTTCAAATGTTGAAAACCGGTTTTTCAAATTGGAATCCAAAAACGTCATTTTCTATTTACCTCTTCTTTATGCATTAGAGAATGTATGTTAGGAGTGTATGGATGGCATGGTGGATGATTCTAGACTTTGACCAATGTGATTGATCATGTATGGTTAATTTTTGTAATTTGGTAAATAGGGTTTGCATGTTCCTACTTATCTATGTCTTCTCTATTATATTTATGTTCTCATCTCACTCCTCTCAAATATAAATTGAGATTTTCCTTTTGAAATTATATAATTAGATTATATAGAACTAGGATAGATGGAGCTGCAAACAAGCAAGAAGCTAAGAAATGGTATAATTTGCAAAAAGACAGAATAAGAATTTGATTTATGTTTTATGTTGTAATTCATGCATCTACCTTAGGTGATACCTAATTCAATCCTTTCTTGGCTCAAAGAATTGATATTAGAATGTCCATAATCATATCATATAGTTAGTGTAACTATCTTTATATATCTATGTGATGAATGGATCTGTATAAGCATGTTAATAAAATGATGAGACTTAATTAACAAAATCCCTCAATATTAAAACTAATGACTTCCATTAATATGGTAAAAATGAGAGTTCTTTTAGAGTTTGGATTGTTAGACAAATACAAGCCCGCTCTGCCAAAATATGTTCAAACAATAGAAATTGGATTTCATGATTAATAGGCTAGTTTTAACTAGTCACATTGGTTTGTTAGGCAAACCTAAGATCAATGTGAATAGAGACAAAGCTGGGTAAGTATACATGTGATATACACATATCAAGAATTAATAGCCTAATAAGTGTGCACACATTAATTAGTTATTAGCACTAGATTCAATAGTTGCATATATATGTAGTTAGGATGATAATACCAACCAATTAACCTTAAGTGGCTTATTGGGCAAACCGAAGGTCATTCTTAGATATATTGGATATCGATCCACTATGAGAACTTCCAAATAGGTTCTCTCATATTCATAGACAGGGCTATGGATTTTCAATAAAATAGTGGGAGCCATAATTCCTTGTATTAAAAACCTAATATCATGCATTCATGTACATTTTAACATAATTTTCTTTACATCTAGGTTGCTAGAATCATGACATCTAATGTGAACCTGTGATTTATTCTTGAGTCATATAACTTGATTAGTTTGAATTTCCTAGATTAGCTTGGGAATTTGGAAATCGTTCTCAAAGTCGACCAAATAGCCTATGTCTTGGATGAGGCATTTCCTTCTCTTTCTGTTGATGATGCCACTACCGATGAACAATTCCCATATAAGAAGCAACTAGATGATATTGAGTAGGAAGATGATATTATGCTCACCTTTATGTTACCATAGCTTTAAAAGCAGCATGAGATTATGGATGCTAATACCATAGTCTACCATCTTAGATAACTCTTTGATGAGCAAGCACGATCTGAAATTTTTGAGATCTCCAAGCTGCTCTTTCGCTTTAAGAGGGTTGAGAGGACATCTCCAGTGCAACATGCACTGAAGATGAATGGCTATATTGAGAGATTGGGAGCTTTGAATTTTTTTATAGATCATGAATTAAGTGTTAGAGATGTGCCCAAAAGGCAATCGCCTTAAGCACTTAGTGTACACATTCATAAAGGCATTCTTTCATTATATTAGTATTCATTTGTATATGAATTGATATAGATCTTAAACTGATTAATGAAAGTCCATGATAT
>CATIWF010027528.1:0-10627 GCA_949630135.1 Balakata baccata
TTTCAAAACCCGAATCAAAGGATTATACATGTGCCAATTAAAACTAATTTAACCAAGGAAAAATTAGAATTTATACCTTTATAATTTATTGATTTTTCTTCAACTTCTCACCTTGTTGGGTTGTAGCAAACCACAACAATCCAATCTTGAATTGTCACTAACAATATCTACGTGAAGAAGAACGAATGAAACCACTAGAGAGATGACTTGAACATACCTCAAAGTGCTAGTAATGAGAATGTTCCTTTGAGAGGAAAAATTAAACTCTTTAATTTTTTTTGTTGTCTCTAAAACTTTTTGTTCTCCCAAATATTTTTCCTTATCTATTTTCTGTCTTTTGGGGTCTTTTAGATCCAAAAGAAAATCAGAAAAATAGATCCAAATTGAAGAGAGGAGAAAATGAGAGGTCAGAAATAGTAAATAGGTTTAATGGCCATTTAGGCCACTTAAATGGCAAATGCGGGCAACTGTGCGCTAGCGCACACAGCAGGCCCAGCCAGCTTGCCAGTCTAGCGGGCCCGTATGGGACCGTCAACCTCCCTGAACGATTTTTTCCCACGATCGTATCACGAACTGACTCGAAATAATTCTTTCAAATTTTGGATCTCATCCAAAGCCATTTTACTCATTGTTTACATCTCCAAAGTGTGTGACCCATTAGGTTCCCGGTTATATTGGCCACTTAAATTATCAAATAATTTAAGCAAATCATGAGCAGTATCTAGCAATACATCATAATCCCTAATTGACTGGAAAGTCAGTGGTTTGACTACAAATATTTCCATAGACAATAATATGTGCAATTCGTCCTTTCACCATTCTATACCCCACTCAGTTTAGAGCATGGACTATGTGTCAGCTCCAGCTAGACTGATTACGTCACACCTAGCCCAAGTGATGTTAGATCTTGTCCTTGGGACTCATTACTTTATTAGACATGTCACTGAAGACCATCTTCAGGACATTTCCACTCTAGCCAGAGATTCCTAAGTAATGATCCCGATAAGAGGCTGTGGGTATACTCTCCCTCTATCAGGAGCGGTGAATCCTCTGTTGGCTACCTAATTACCTTCGAATACCTCAAGCTGTACCCAATCACCACCCTTTGAACGACCTCTATGAGGCAACAAGGAATGAAGTCAAATCACAAAATCAATATCCATGATATCCTTGAGTACCTCAAGTCTAAAGATACATACACCAGTGCTATGATGAGACTATCATTGACATTTGAATAGATAATCCATATGATTGTCTCATAGCAGGTCATCCAATGTACTTGACTACTCTTACCAAGCATCCACATGTTAACATTGAATATCTCATGCTCACAGCTTATGAGATCTACTGCTTGATCTAATAAAGGAATATAACATGTGTTAGTCTATTCGGATTAACAATGTCCCATCTTGTTGATCCTATGACTAGGGATACTTTATATACTAACATAAGTACACATGATAGGAATCTCATTATCATGATCCCATCATGATTCCCTTCATGTTATGTTTCATATCATGGACTTTCATTAATCAATTTAAGATCTATATCAATTCATATACAAATGAATACAAATATAATGAAAGAATGCCTTTATGAATATGTACACTAAGTGCTTAAGGCGTTTGCCTTTTGGGCATATCTCTAACATGGATGACCTGCTATGAGACAATCATATGGATTATCTATTCAAATGTCAATGATAGTCTCATCATAGTAATGATGCATGTATCCTTAGACTTGAGGTACTTAAGGATATCTTGGATACTAATTTTGTGCTTTAACTCCATTCCTTGTTGCCTCATAGAGGTTGCTTATAGGATGGTGATTGGGTACAACTTGAGGCATTCAAAGGTAATTGGGTAGCCAACAAAGGATTCACTGCTCTTGATAGAGGGAGAGTATACCTAGGTCCTCTTGTTAGGATCATTACTCAGGAATCTCTGGCCAGAGTGGAAACGTCATGAAGATGGTCTTTAGTGACATGTCTAATAGAGTCATGAGTCCCAAGGACAAGATCTATCATCACTTGGACTAGGTCTGACATAGTCAGTCTGGTGGGAGCTAACTCATAGTCCATGCTCTGAACCGAGTGGGGTATAGGATGGTGAAAGGACGAATTGCACATATTGTTATCTATGGAAAGGTTTGTAGTCAAACCACTGACTTTCTGGTTAATTGGTACCACTCATGACTTACTCGAATTAATTGTTAATTCGGATGACCAACATAATTGGGAACCTAATGGGTCACACGCATTGGAAGTATGAAGAATGAATAAAATGGCCTTGGATGAGATCCAAAAATATGAGAGAATTATTTAGGGTCGGATTGTGATGGAATCACGGGAAAAAATCTAGAAAAAATCGATCGGAGGGTCACGAGCCTGTACGGGCCCACAGCAAGGCTAGCAGTGTATGGGTTGTGCATAAGTTGGCACCAGCCAACGCGCGTGCAGGCTGCAAATTTGTTGGCCAAATTGCCACTTTAGCCCCCCTAAATCCATTTTTGGTAATTTGTCAACCATATAGTGTTTAGTATTTAGAAACACCTATAAATAGTATTTAGAAACACCTATAAATAGTATTTTTACATCAGAAAAATACTGATAGCCTCCAAAGAATTTTATTTGATAATTTTCTATTTTTCTCTCAAAAACACTCTTTTTTACTAGCACATGGAGAGTGTTTAAGACTAAACCTTTGAGGTTTCATTCTTCCTTTCTGCGTGGATCAACATTAGAGACGATCCAACATTGGATTGTTATGATTTGCGACAATCTAATAAAAAGAAATTTGGAGAATTGACACAAGAAATTAAATGTATAATTTCTAACAATATTTTAATTGATTTAGTTTTAATGGCATAAGTAGAATCTTTTGATTCAGGTTTTGAAAAATTTTATTTTCCACTGCGTTTTATGAATATGATTCATCCTTAAAACCTAACAATAAATGCTTTTTATATAACGCTTTGAGGTCGTGTATGTCACCAATAAAACTAAATGACATTGGTGCAGTATTGTAGGGTGGAAATATTTCTTATTACAATAGACAAACATTTGTAAGAATTGAATATTAGATTCAATAAGGAAGCAATAGAGCTTTTGACTCTTAGCTCATGTTTGATTCCTAATGGTGCTTAAAAAGCATTAAATGTTAATGACATTTCAAGCTTGTGGAGAAATTTCACTAAAGAAAAAAATTAATTTGAAATTTTAGCATTTTATTCATAATGCTCTTCATCATCCAACAATAAAGAATCTTTGTAGTTTATCTGAATTTTGTAGAGCATTGGTAGAAATAGGAAAATCATTGGTCTATTTTCTACTTGATAGATTGGTTCATCTTATTTTAACTCCTCCAGTTTCTATAGCTGATGTGTCAAATTCAATACTCATAAGTGCATGACCCAATCATAGAATGACAAGCTCATTCCCGAGGTCGATCTCTCAAGGAATGGATTACTATAAATTGCCAATGGAAACAAATTAATGAGCCTAAACACCCTAGTCATGTTTTGAATATTATAAGTTAAACTAATTAAATCAAAGCAAATATGTAAACGAAAGCAATAAAAAAAAATGAATTCAACTAATAAGACAAGGTTAGGTATTTAGCCAAGCATCCCTAGGTGCAATTCCTTTCCCTAACTCAATTAAGTATGATGAGATTTAATTTCATTAGCTCGCGCTTTAATCATTAAGTACCTAAACTAATGGTGTAATTAATGTCCAAACCAATTTTTAGGGTAAATTATAGATGGTTCGTCTAATAACAAAACCCTAATATGTTCCTTCCAAATTAAATGCAAGATGGCCAGTCATACATCCAATTAAAAGTAATGAAGCATAATTTAGAATGGACATAGTTAGATTTCATTTAGAAAAAAAAGAAGGAAAGTTCATACAACCTAGGTAGCTATTGAATACCTAACAAAAGAATTTAGCCAAGCATGGCTATCACTATGGTCAAGGTGATAAGAATGCTTGAACTAAACATGTTTATAGTAATAAAAAGATTAAAACTTGAATTAAAAACCCCTTAGGACTTGTAGACTCGAAATCTTCTTGAATGATTTGGTCACCACAGTCAAAAGACCCCAACTTTCAGTCTCTAAGTGTAGAAATCCCAAGTTGAGTAAGTATGGATTGCTGGAAACGAAACAAGTTGGCTTCCAAGGTCTCTTCCACCACTAAAGTCTTAAAGAACGAATGAATATTACAGAAGAATAGAGAACCCCCCAAAACTAATTAAAACTAATATTAAAATACCTAGGTCTTTGAGTTGAATTCTATTTGCATGAAGACTCTATTTAAACCTTCCTAATTGAGTGTTGAATATATCCTAGAAAAGGCACCAAACCAATAGGAATTAAGTTGCAAAACGTGGACCCACACAATCTAAAGTTGGATCTCTAATTAGAAATAAAATTCTGTAAGTCGCGAGTTTGCATGAGTCGTGCAGATATGCTTGATTATGGTGTCAACAAGCAGCGTAGGTCATTCTAAAGGGCACAAGTCATGCATAGTGAGCTCTAGAATGAAAATAGCACGACCGTGCAGATGGTGGACAGTTGTTTCCTGATTCCAAACTCCCCGGTTTTCATTTCCAGCATTTATGAACTTTAAATTAACATTGAATGGCCTTGAAAACACTCGCTTTGCACACTAACTCCTATAAACACAAAACACCATTAAAAAAAAACTAAATCGACAAATAACCAACATATTGTTAATACTAAATGCACACAATTTATACTATAAATGACAATTACATCAAATTCCTACATACTTAGTTGTTGCTTATCCCAAGCAATTCCTAAGCATGAAAGATTACGAGACACACATCTAAAACAAACATAACACATAAACAAACCACTCCCTACCCTATTTCAAGTTCAATCTTCCTAAGCCTTACTACTGCATCTATCATGCTAAGAAAGAAAGCTTCAAAACCAATTATACTCAACACAACCTTAATTCCAATTTCATACTCCTAATAAAAAACAATTTAATATGATCATATTGCCCTTCTCATACAATGTTGAAAGCAATCTACTTAAGCTATACATTTGCACATAATAAGGGAATATGCATCAACTTCCCCCACACTTTTCTCCTCACATCTCTCAATTCTCTCAAGTGTTTAGGCAAATATATTCAAGCAATCATTCATTCAAAACATAACAAGCATTCCATAGGTTTGCACTCTAATCCAATCTCCACCGCTCGCTATATTGCCAAGGCACAAATCAAGAGGTCGTTATAGTGTTGTAATGTGGCTAGGATGAAAAGGTAAGGAAAATGGAAAATAAGGCAAAACGATCACAAGAGACTATCAACAATTTAAAGACATAATCTCATCCAACTTCCCATAGCCAAGAGGGTGAGTCAATCTTTAAAAAAGTAGTTCAAGGCATGTTCATTCAGCACCTTCGACCCAAATGTGTACCATTTCAATTACTTCTCTCTTTTTTTATTTTCGTTTTCTTTTTGGTACAAATATCGAGTTGATTAATTTACTATTGCTTATTCTTGATAACTCACAAATAATAGTCATAAGTACAAGCTATAGAAGACATGTTATGTACAGTCTTCAATTGTCCCTAACTCTTATGATCATGGGTAATAAAGGGAAAACCAAAGAATGGGTAAAGTGGCTAACTGTAATGTGGTTAAATCAAAGAAAATGGTCAAGGCTCAAAGGGGTCAAATAGGGGATTGTAACATCCCTTACCCCACTATAGAATAACAAGGTAAGAGAGCGTTACTGACTTATCTGTGTTGAAAACAATAATATAAAAACACTTACATTTTTTTTGTTTATTATTAACACCATTATTGTCTTTATTTAAAGCTATGCATATCCCCAACTAATAATTTTTTTCCACACTCCTAATTTTATAGATTGTATCTTGTAATTAAACATATAATTACAACAATATTCTACTCATAATATAAGCGTTACACACCCCATTATATTCTACATGAAAAAAAACTTTAATTAAATATTAGGAGGTTTTTAACAAAATATACCAAAAATAATTTAAGATTTTAAGTTGCTTTTTGGACTGTGTTCCCTCTTCTTCTAACAGCTTCTTCAATCCAAATCTTTTGAACCTACACGAGGAAAATCACCCGTGCTAAGCTACTAGCTTAGTGGTGCTTCATAGGATACAAATTTTACATAGATAGATAGATATATACATGCCAAAATTTCATGATTTATACTTCAAAAATAAATTCATATTTAATCACAATTTTTTATGTAATGTGAACATAATTATTTCATACTTAACATGATTACAAAGGTCTTACCTAAGTTAACCTTATTCATAATATTTTTCATTTTTCTTATTAATTTTATTAAAGCTCATAACACTTGTGTCCAAACTCATTAATAAGAATATAAGGTTGCCATTTCTGGCATTTTTAAAATAATATCATCACCGGCTTTTTAATTAATTTGTTATTACCAGCCTTTTTAAAACAATGTCATCACTAGCTTTTTATTTATTTGCCATTATCGACTTTTTTGTATAATATCATTTCCAGCTTTACAATACTTTATCATGCGCATTTCATTTTTTTCCTGATTGACATACTAAACTATCCACTATTTTAATTCAAGGCTATGTGTATTTGGGCTTTCAAATTTTTCGTTATCATAGTTACCATTTTCCATAAATTTATTACTCCTTTTTTTTCAAGTATAATATATATCACATATGTCCACATGTTCAAATAAATCAAAATTCCTAACAATCAACAATATACAAATCACACCATACAAAAAATTCCAAAATAAAAATTCACAACTCATGGCAGACTCCGGCCCTAGGCTTGGCCCGCAATTTTGGCCCATTTATAGTTTGATTCAAATCCTATGGTCTTCTATAAACTTTTAGCTTAATGTCTTACCTTGATTTTCGAAAATGAATCACTATAATCCAAATTTTCTACTAGAAGTTATGTCCAAATTACCGAGTGGTGTTCGATCAATTTCTGCCTAGGATTTCCTTGGTTCAGTTAGGTCCGAGTTTTTGCTTCCGATTTTTAAGCTAGTTGCAAACTATATTTCAACTTATGTTCTACATAACAATTTTATCACTATGTGTTAGCTATCATATCCAATTTTGTTTCATGCGAATCCAACTATTGCAACCTAAGTTATGGTCAATTTTATCAAGGTTCTTCTAGTACTTGTGCGATAGGGCAGTTATTAGATTCATTGCAAATTAATTAATTCCATAACCTTATATATTCATGCTATGCCCAAAATTTTAAGATCATAAACACATACATAAAACTCAACATTACACACCAATTTACCTTAAAATTCTAAAGACAACCATTTATCACACATAGCATTTCAAACCTCATGCATAACATACATTACACATAATTTCACAATTTTATAGCATCTAGAATTTTTATCCAAGAAGCATTTACCTTATCAACTCTAAGTCCTTCTCTTTTTCCTTCCTTCCTTTTCTTGTTAAGAGGCCTTTTCCTTTCCTTTGTCCACCTCTTGGTGGTTACTTGTTTGGCCTTAACAAATAAAAAATAATATGTCATTCAACGACACATTTAACCAATGTTTATGCATGAGCAATATTTAGTGTTCCTAATAACTATCTACCCCATTCCTCATGTTTATTTCCACTTCTCTTTACCTTATTTATGTTCATTTTAATCAAAAGTCATTCCCTCCATTTAACACAAACATAACAGCCCCTACATACCATGTCCTTCTGCTTAACAACTATCATCTATAAGTCACATAAACTAGCATTAACACTTCTAAACATCTTCCTCTTAACTCCCCCTTCATTAGGCAGCCCCATATACCTCCTCATAGGTCTTATTCCTTTAGTTTTCAAGCTATAAAATCATCATTTACAACAACTTAAGGCTTAACTCCATCACTTTCCATGTAAAGCAATACTTCTCAACACAAGTCATACAACATAAACACAAACCCTAATCTACCCAAACACATCAACCATCCACAAGGGTCTCAAATAATAGGAAAAAGGTTGGATTTGAGAAGAAGAAACTCACCTTGATGATTCTCAAAAGATGGCCAAAATTCCCCTCGTCTTATCTTCCTTTTTCTTTTCTTTCCTTCATTTTCTCTTACTATGAAATCTCCTTGATTATTTGGTTCCTCTCTTTCTAATCACTTTTTTCCCCACTCTTTTAGAAGCCTAATTGAATAAAAAATGGAGGGTTTGGGGAGGGGGTGTTTGGCAAAAGTGAGAATAAGATGATGAAGATGAAGACTTTTGGTGATAGGTGAAGAAAGCCACCCAAAATTTACTTTTATAGTAAGGTTAGTGTGTATGGGTCCCACTAATTAGTTTAATCTCTCCTCCTATTGGTTGATTGACTTAATTAATCTTGATTAATTCTTAATTATGAGAAATTCTATTTTAAGCACACAATTCCCTAATTCTTACAAATTATTCCCCAATAAATCCAATAATATCGATTTTGTCCGTAGGAACATTTTACTTTTTTCCAGTTTTTGCACCAATCTTTTTAATTTCCAAATAATAGTACCCCTACTTATATTCCCTTATAATATGTCATTTTTCCATGGGTCCAAATTTAGACTCCAACCAGACGAGTGCGCCTGTTAGAGAAGTGCTATAAAGGCAATCAACTGTAGCACTTATTGTGCAAACTTATTTAATTAATAAAATGGCTTTTTCATTAATTTGATGTTCATTTAATGTATGAATTGATAGTGATCTTAAATCAATTAATGAAGTCCTTGATACATAACATAACATGAAAGAAATCATGATGAGATCGTGATAGTGAGATTCCTATAATATGTAATTATTTTAGTATCTAAATTATCCCTAGTCATAGGATTAATGAGATGAGACATTATTAATCCGGATAGGCTAGCATATGTTATACTTTTTGATTGGATCAAGTAGTAGATCTCATAATCTATTAGCATGAGATATTTAAAGTTAACATGTGGATGCTTGCTAAGATTAGTCAATTATATTAGATGACCTGCTATGATACAATCATATGGATTATCTATTCAAATGTTAATAATAGTGTCATCATAGCAATGGTGCAATTATTCTTAGACTTGAGGTACTAAAGGATATCTTGGATATTGATTCTATGCTTTGACTCCATTCCTTGTTGCCTCATAGAGGTCATTCATAGGGTTATGATTGGGTACATCTTGTGGTATTCAAAGGTAATTAGGTAGCCAACAAAGGATTTACCACTCCTGATAGAGGGAATGTATACCCATGTCCTCATATTGGGATCATTACTTGATAATCTCTAGCCATAATGGAAATGTCATGAAAATGGTCTTTAGTGACATGTCCAATTGAGTAATGAGTCTCAATGACAAGATCTAATATCACTTGGGTTAGGTGCGATGTAGTCAGTCTAGTAGGAGCTAACACATAATCTATGCTCTGAACCGAATGGGGTGTAAGATGGTGAATGGATGAATTGCATGACTTATTGTTTATGGAAAGGTTCATAGTCAAACCATTGACTTTCTAGTCCATTGGGGTCATGATGTGTTGCTAGATACCACTTATGACTTGCTCAAATTAATTGTTAATTTGAGTGGCCAACATAACTGAGAACCTAATGGGTCACACACATTGAAGGTATGGATAATAAGTAAAATGGTCTTAAATAGGATCAAAAAGTATAAGAGATATATTTAGGTCGGACGGTGTCTCGATCGCCGAAGGGTTTCGTAGTTCTAAAGTTATCGGAGTTACGTGGGCCCACAGCATGTAGGTGTGGCAGCTTGTCGCAACCTTGCGATGCCCAACGTGTGCTAGCACTATGGTCTAGTAGTAGGCCAGCCCATCGTGATCTCGTGATGCCCATTGTGCCTACGATAGAGGCTGCTAGCTGCCAGCCAGCGCGACCACGCGACGTTGTGACAACATTTTGGATGCATTTTGAAGGTTATTTAGGGAAGTTTTCTTGGTGTTTGACTAGGAATATGATTCCTAATTAATACCTAACCCTAATATGATTAAAGGAACATATAAATAGACCTTTAAAGTCTAAAAAGGTGAGCCTCCTTTAGAATTAAAAGGTTTAATTCTTAAAACACTCTTAAGAAGACATCACATTGCTAACATATTATGAGTGTTCTGGTCATTACCTTTGAGGTTTTTGTTCTTCCCTCTTTGCATGGATTTCCATTAGAAGCATATCCAATTAGATTGTTGTGGTTTGCAATTACCCAATAAGAAGGAATTGAAGATTCAAGGTTTGCAATTACCCAACAAGAAGGAATTGAAGATTCAAGAACCAAGTTAAAGAGGTAATCATCTTCAACCCTAGATTGGTTAATTGGTTTTGATAACATGAGTTGAATCTATGGTTTCGTGCTTTGAAAAATTTTAGTTTTCCGCTGCGTGTATGTATAAGATATTTATTCAAAACCCTTCAGTGGTGTCAAAGCCCCCTTATGCTCATCAAAATCAATTTTAATTGAAGATACAATTAGATTGTATGAAATTGGCAATTTCGGGTTCCATTGTTTTGAAATTTTATTTTGATTGTAAATTCGTTCACTTTAATTTTCTTTCATATTCTGATTATGAGATGATCAAG